>JAIPRL010004684.1:0-36322 GCA_025469235.1 Pemphigus obesinymphae | reverse complement strand
ACTCGCCTATATCCATTTTAAGACTACTCATAAATTTTTGACAAGTTTTATGCCGGCTGTCGACCTGACGCAACCTCAATTAGTCGACTTCTACGACAGGCATGAGGAAACCGTGGAGGTATTCTTAACCCCCTCCACAGGGCAAATTTAGGATTAATGTATGAATGATTTTTAATGGAAATAGAGAATAATAGGTATATCAATTTAATTTATCATAAAAAGAAAAGAAAATAGGCCCCTAATAGACATGTGTATTATATACCTATATATAGAATCGAAATTTAATTTAGAAGTTTTTATTTTTAAATGTGAAAAAAAATTGGACAGGACGGTAGGGACCAAGCCAGTTTTTGTATTTGGGTAGACGCAAAAAAAAAATTATTAATATTTCTATTGGTATAAGTACCTATACCAATAGAACAAATAAATTTTTCAGTACTGATGATATTTAAGGTTAGTGTAAGAATGAAATTAAATGGTGATAGGGAATTAAATTTAAAATAAATTTATCAGAGAAAGAAAATAAAATACCTAATACAAATTTGTATTATGTACCTAAATTTTGGATTACAATTTAATTCTATATATTAATGTTTAATTGAAAAAATTTGGACAGGACAGCAATGGCCCCCGTAGGTATTTTAATTTTGGTTGACACATTAAAATTTATTTGAATTTTATTAGGTACTTTTACAAGAGGAATTAGTAAATGATTCACTACAGGGGACATTTGATTTAGTGTTAATATGAATTTTAATGGCCATAGAGAATATATTTCAATTAAATTTAATAAAGCAAGAAGTGAAGATAGGTACATAGGTCATACAAATGTATATAATCTAACTACATCTGGGATTGAAAATTAATTCACCTAACTGACATTTTATAAATTATAAAAATAAAATAGTGCATTTCTAAATAATAATCATTTGATAATTGACTTTTTTTTAAATTAAAATTATTTTGATATCTATTTAATTAAATATAATTATATTTTATATTAGTTATACAATTAATTGCGATTTTATGTTATCTATTAGGAACCTTTTTAAGTGTATTTAGATGAAAATACGACCAACAGTAATAATTAACTATTATCATTAAAATCATTTTTCAAATAATATACCAAGTATCACTTATGGGTCATCTTTTAGTTTTTTTTTAAACTCATAACGAATCTGAGGAAACGTTAAGCATCAGTCAATTCAATGCACGACCCTGAGAACCCTCCAGTGTGTATTTGAATTGATTTCGTACGGTATCGTCACGTAAAGGGATGATTTTTTTTTTTTTTTGTTTTATTTCCCATGTCGACACATAACTGGCTCGTTTAGAGGGTAAAATTTCGAAAATCTTGACGAAGTCGCACGGACGAGTGGTATTGGCATGACTAGACAGAAATGTTATGTTTTAGTCGCGTACAGTCATAATAAAATGGCATGTCAAACACGAGAAACGAACGGCGAAAATCCGCCTAAGTCAACTACCACGGACAATAGTCTGTAAGCGCGTTTGCTCATAAGATCAGACCGAATTCAAACATAACATTACGAAACAAACACAACCCCAGTAGGATATACTGTTACCCCTGTGGAAACCGTATGTTGACATTACCTTTCAAAATAAAACATCTCGCCAAATTGTGTCATGGTCATCTACGTAATGTGTATTTGAATGATTTTCGGGTTGTCCAAATATTTAACAGATTTCAAAAATAGAGGGTTGTTGTGTAGTAATAGGGTGGTTCGGTCGCGTATACAGAGCTGCAAATCGGGCACACACCCTCCTTGAAATGACAAAATCTATTTATAAATATTCAAAATATTGATGTCCGGTAGTATTAGTTTTGTATGATAATATTAATTTCAATGCTATTTTATAAACCGATTAAAAGGAAATGTATTTCATGTTATACTTTGCACTACGTATGAGAACGCTCTCTTCAGTTTCTTCATGTTACATTATAGTCGTGAAGTATTGTGAATATTTTCCTTACCTACTTCGCCGATTATCGGGATTAGGCACAACTGTGAAACATAGGAGGAAATTACAATTTTTTGTGCGTGGCTTAAAACTTTTATGGTTTTAACGATTCCATTGTATAGTTAGATGTTAAACTTGCATTTTACTTGTCGGGTATCAGTATAGGGATGGAAGAACTTTGCTTATTGGACAGAATACTCTTGATGGATGTATTGTACTTGGTAAAAATGATAAGTCATGTCATTCGATAAAACAATTCCTTCAACATAATATTTTTATTTTTATCTTGAAAAATCGTTCAAAAGAAATATAAAAGTACGACTATAGTATACTATAGTTATAAATACACATTTTATCGTTTATTTGCGAGATAATACCTATTCAATGTATATTAAATAATAATGTTTCATATTTTGAATAACAAATAATAATGAGTAATTATAAATGAATGTAATATATTTTATAATCATTTACTATAATATATGTAATGAAAATACAATAATCGTTGTTATATTGTTATATGTATTATGTTATTATCTTACTTGCACTTATAGTATCATAGATCACAGTATCGTAAATAGTTTCAACTTGTCATTATCACTTTAACAAAATGGAACGGAATGAAAAAGTTTCAATTTCCAAACTGTTTGTTAAGTAGGTATATTCTATTACCAAAACCTTCTAAATTGGACTGTATTATGTAATGTGAAGTGTAGGTACATATTTATTATATAATATAATTCATAAATAGGCACCAGTAAAAAGAAGGCCAGAAGGGATTATATTAAAGCACGTTAATATAAATACAATTTTATTTTTATTTTAGATTCTGAGCGTAGCGATGAATATATAAGTTATACAATGATTGGGGGGTTTTATGTATGTATACACTTTTTCGAGCAGAGGAGCAAAATCAGAGTTTTCTGGTATAGGGGTAATTTATAAAAGTATTTTTTTGATATTCTAAGTAGTTTTTAAGAGTGTAACAAAAAACTACCCAAAGAGACTGAAAATTATTATAAATTGGAAAATTAAAATACCAAAAACTTGAAATGTATATCAAATATTTACTATTGCACTATATTCATGTATATTTATGTCGTATTCTTTAATAGCTATAAAAATACAAATTGTAATACTTGTGATATATACACTTAATTTTTACTTTGAGGCATTTAATTGAAATTAATGATTTATCATTGCTTACAAATTCAATATATCCCCACCACAGTATCCTGCATTCCTATCCAACGATCAATGTATTTCCATCCCTCAACTGACCAGTATTATTATTTTTTATTTTGTTTTTTTTTTTTTTAATTACAATACCATAGGTCTTACGATTTCAATTTCGATTATTTAAAAGGTTTAATCGATATATTAAACAAAATTTGATACTAGTTCCAAGCCTTATTATTAATCATTTTTTCTGACTTCAAATTTGAAAAATGTAATATTTTTTTATTAAGTTTAGTATGAAAATATATTATTGACGTATTGACATGCAGACGTAAGTTTTAACTTGGTCAAACAACGAGTATCTTAATTAGACTTTAGGCCCATATTATCCTCGACATTAATAAACATTTTATAATGAAATAATAAATGTTATTAAAAATCTTTAAATAGTGACCAAATATTTATTTTTAAAATTTAAACTTGAAATGTACACTGAATATTTACTATAGAATTATGCAAGGCTCTTTATGTTAAAAGTTACTAATATGTTTTTTAAACTTTATAAGTTAAAAGTTAATTTTGAAAAGAATTAACTTAACTTAGTTATAAGTTGCAATGTTGTAATTAATAATAAAACAATTATAAAATACTTTTCAGCTACTAAAACACTAATATTTTTGTATTCAAACTAATGAAACAGACAGTACTCACAACTATAAAATATGATAAATATAATTAATAAAATATAGAATGACACAAACATATCGAAAGTTTCGAAACGAAAAGTAAACTGGTCTGTGTCACATAAACCAATAAAACGAACGTTAAATACAATTTACCTCATGCTCTCATGTACCCGTTTTCACGTTGGTTTATCATGATTCTGAATTTTCAATTCAAAAACAACCATATTCTGTGATATCACATCTAAAATATTATACAAATAATGTAAAGATTATGAGAGCCACGAATCACAGTACTATTATAGCTCTTATAATTCTATTTATTTAAAGTATTAACAATAAATAGTAGAATTAGTAAAATTTCCTATACCAAAAAGTAAAAACCTCATTCATAAATTTGCATTATTCTTCGGGCCAAATTTAACTTAATTTAAATACTTTTGTATAAAGTTAATTTAAAGTTAACATGTTAACTTTTCAAAAAAAATTTTAACTCATTAAGTCAAAAGTTAATTTGAAAAAACATGTAACGTGTTAAGTAATTTAATTGAAATTTTACTAAATTTTACATTTATTTTTAACTTTTAACTCGTTAATGCCCAGTCTTGGCATTATGTATATTGACGTCGTTGTTTTAGCAATTGGTAATACAATTGGTATATGGTACACACCAAAATTTTGCTCAAAGTCATTTTATTGAAAAATATAATTATTTTCCATTATTTTATGTTAACAATGTACACTAGACACGATTTGACCAGACAATTATATTAATGTAGTGGAATGAATGATACGAGTTGAGGGTCGTTCCCTATATAGGTACCTATGCAGTTTACATTCTAATGACGGAGACGGGCATTTGAAGTGAGACGGTTACTCTGAATTTCGATCCAGGACACGTTACTGATAACCACCGATACTAGTAAGTATATCAAATAGAGGTGGGTCGAACTCGAAATTTAAGTGTCGAACCGAACTATGAAGTTTAGGATTGAACCCGAACTAGAATCGAACTTTTAGTGTTAATGTCGGACCCGAACCAAACATCAAAGAAGAAATTCGGCAAATCGGTGTACAACACCGATTCCGATTAATGACTTTGGTTCAGTGTAAAGATTTTATGCCCTCCATAATTTTTTTTATCAGTTATCACTCATTACACGACATTCGTGGGTATTAGGTATAAAATATATATATATAAATATAAATACCTCTTCAAAATTAAATTTTTACTGTGAAAATTGATAAATGGTAATGTAATAACAGATAATAAAAGGGGAATTCAAGTTTGAGTTGGGGACGGATCGGGATCGACATTTGTCAACCACCTCACTACGGCAGTGGAAAAAAAGTAAACCGGTATGTCTCGATTTTTAATCCGTTTAGTTCAGCGAATTTCTTGAATATTACACCAGTGTCGCCCGAAAAAATATTTAAGAGGGGAGTGCTGACAAAATACTTTCTTGAAACGTAAAAAAGCGTAAAAAAAAAAGGTCGTTAGGTTAGTTTATTGGTGAATTTGAACTCATTCGAAAAATTTTCAAGTCCTAATTGTTCATCCAGGTTCGAACTTATTCTCGAGTTCAAACTTTTCAATCGAATTTGGTTCAGTTTAACTTTTTATTACTTAAGTTAGACTTCGAACTAGAATCCATCTCTTGAAGTTCGATTAGATTTTTCGAACTTCGAACTGTTCGACTCACCTCTAATATTGGAAATCGCCTATTTCTAAAATGTAAAATGTACAACGGATATAACGTATAAAGCCTGCGGTGTTCCGACCGACAACCGGGTATATTGTTTAAACCGCGTGTAATTCGATTATGGTAACGTCAGCACAGTAACATTTGTACGGTTTCCATAATCTGATCCTGACCTCCTTAAACCCTGATTACAAACAGTGGGTGTACGTGTCATACAGACATTCAGTCCGACGGCAAACACCAAGTGTATCGCATACGAAAATATAGTTTCCGTGACGGTTTTACGGTATCGGGTCGGACATTTTCGGTCCATCGTATAGTTTGCAAAAATATAAAAAACTCCGAACTTTACAAATTTTTTGGGGAAATTTTTGTTTACCGATTCACTCTGACAAATAACGGTCATGGGAGACGAAGAAGTCTCGAAACTTCATGCCGAACCACTGGACGTAAGCAACTTACCGGAAGCCGGCGACCGGTTCGAGCTCGGAAAAATTCTGGGCTCGGGAATATGCAGCAACGTTTACGCAGCCTTCGACAAAGAATCCGGTTAGATTTTGTTATAAAAAGACACTACACATGGAATTTTCAAGGGTTCTGTATAGAAAATTTTAAGAAAAATATAAACTTAACAGTTTTTATTGTCGTATAATCACAGTGTTTCCGGTTGACAAATCGAAATTTT
This sequence comes from Pemphigus obesinymphae, assembly GCA_025469235.1. Taxonomy (NCBI): domain Eukaryota; kingdom Metazoa; phylum Arthropoda; class Insecta; order Hemiptera; family Aphididae; genus Pemphigus; species Pemphigus obesinymphae. The sequence continues at coordinate 30,089 of JAIPRL010004684.1, read as the reverse complement.
TGAAGGTTTGAATCAAAAAAGACAAATCGATGAATTTAAAACTTTTTTCAGAATTCAAATTTAACTTTCCAAATTCCTACAGTTGCTTCACAGTTGAGGTTTGTGACGTCTTTTTAATGCAGTATTTTTTGTAGTTTTAAACCAATAGGTTAATTCGGCGAAAAATTGGTTTACGTACTTCCTGATGTCCAATTACTGTTTTGAATATATGTATGGATTTAATAGACATTTTAAGTGATTCCATATAATGTGCATTAACAGCATTAATTTAACATTAGTATACATTCAAACCTTTTATTATTTCAAAAATTATTAAAAAGTGAAATTTTACATATTGATATTTTAAAACGTTTTGACGTTTTAATATTAAGATTAAAAAATATATTTTAGTTCATTCTCCAGGTGGAAGCAAGATATACGTTCTCGAAGCTCGCTCTCCCCCAATTAAAAATTTTTATACCTAATATATTACACTGAATCATATTATATTGGTTCATTCAACGAAGTTGAAACGAGAAATTTGCAAAATACTTATCTCCGTGCAACTGATTTATAGTGAGAATATATGATTTTTAATCTTTTAGTAATACAAATTAAAAAAATAATTACATTTTTTTCTTATCTCGTTTCACTTTTTTAAATCTCGATATGTATAGTTTACCAAACCTTGTTGACAGACAACAGTGCACTATTGTTTACATATTAATTATTACATTCGCAAATAAAAATTTTTGGAACGATTGCTTTGGCTCAAAGTGTTCAAATAAATGTAGCCCATTTTGAGCCCTTAGCGAGTTCGTTAAGGTGGTTAATGTTAGATTATACGAATTTTACTGATATTGAAATATACTTAATATATATATATATATATAATATATAATATATATAAAAAAATACTCAAAAGATATAAATACAAAAATCTAATTTTTCCTTATTTTTAAAGGCTTATACCTATCGGCTATCATGTTAAGATTGGTAAAAATATTCGAAAAAAAAATACTAAGAAGATACAATTTTCTCAGTATTATAGGATAGAATTTATTTTATTATGATTGGAACATATAAAATAGTAGGTACTTACCAAAACAGTGATCAATAATAAAAAATAGTTATTGAACGTGTTTAAGACAAACATTAATGATTAAACAAATTTAGATAATACCAAATGATCAGCATTCATTTTAATAAATTTATAATATATTTTTAAATTGGTCACTGTTTACTGAAAATTCAAATAAAAATAAGCCTTTAATAAATACCTACTTAACTAAGTACATTAAAAAAATGTTGATATAATTACGTATATAAGTAGGTAAATTATTGTTAAAACACTCTAAAAAGTTTCAGAAAAATAAAAATAAAGAATAATAAAAAAAACTGCAACGAGATGATAATGACTCCAATTTTCGGAACAAGTTCATACTTTGAATTATAATATTATATAAAAATATTATGTATAATTATTGAAATTAATGAACAGCAATTGTAAAAGTTCGAATGAATAAAGGAACCAAAAACTCTAAATAATAATATAGGTACTTAATAATATTGTAAAACCTTTTTGAATATACTAAAATGGCAGTTGATTATTTTACATATTTTTAAATGAAGTTCATCAAAGTATTACCTATATACCAAATTATATGGCCAACGGTTAACAACTATCATAATATAAAAACATATCTTGTTTGATCACCATAAAAGATTTTATATTTTTCATCTGGAAAAATAAACAATCGTAAGAAGAAATGAGTCACTTTTTTGCACTCTGAAAACAGCTAATACAGAAAATCCATAATAAAATGTATAATAAATATGGAACTAAATTTAAAATTATATGATTAATATAAAAGAGTAACTTAATTGCTGATGAAACACAATCAATACAATTATTAAAAAACCTGTATATTTTGACAATTGATAACACAAGAGCCCATGACGACGCCATATAAATTCAACTTAATTTTATTTTGAAAAATCAAAGATAGTTAATAGGTTAGAGTTAACTTTTAACTCGACTAGTTACCTACTTTAATGTACTATTAACTTATCAAATTATCCAGTCAAACAAATATCTGTGAGTAACTTAATAACTAGGTATTTAATATTTGTTCGTTGAAAAGTTGTATTAGGTACTTGAAGAATATACACTTGAAATGAAATGTATTATTTAAATAATTATTTTGGATATTATTATATTTGACATAATGTTAAATTCGTATATTTGTTTAAAAAAAAAAAGTACGATTTCGATCGTACCCCATATAAAAATTCTCGAGTAAATCAAATGTATATTCAGACCATTATAATTTGTTTTATGATATGATTTTTATAAATAATATTGTGTGTATGTTTATTTTATCAAAATGAAAAATTCTTTACTGTTTTTGTTCTTTTTCAGCGAAAAACGTGGCGATCAAAATACAAAACCTCAAAGAGATTTCGATCAATGAAAAAGACATTAACGAAGAGTACCGAATACTGAGAGATCTTTCGTCGCATCCGAACATGCCGAACTTTTACGGTGCATTCACTGACAAAAATGGTGTCGAATTGTGGTTTGTCATGGAGGTAATAATATCAAATATGGTGGCGAGGTTATAAGTACATCGGGGTTCGTGTAAATTCCGAAAGTATAACATACTTCTGTAGTATTCACGATTTTAGTAAATGAACGGAATACCTGATAGGTAATTTATATTCACCATACGAATTCATATGATAAACAGTGAACAATTTAAAATGTTAAGTCACAGTTTTCATCGTTTAAGAAAAAGTCACTATGAATATTTATAAAACAAACGGAATAAAAACTATTCTAAAATTAACCAAAAAAAAAAAAAAAAAAAACGAAAATTTTTTCACTCGTTGTAGTCATATTTCTTATAATTAAACGATTTATTTATTTATTTCCGTGACATGACATTTCGTTACCTACACATATTTTTTTCTACACTTAAAAAAGAAATTATAACATTTCAAGTTAATAATTTAACTACACTTCTTAGTTTTATTATATTTTTAGTTACATCATTTTAAAATAATAGAAATAAATAATAATAAAATGTGGGCTTAGGATGGAATAATATCTAGTTTTCATTTTACGCTTTATACGGTATGATGTATTTTAAAGACGCTTTTTCGGTCTTGATATGATACAAATAGGATTAGTATTTTCTGAGTTTCAGAGAACACATACAAGTTCTCCTTTGTTTTGGGATGACTTTAATCATTTTTCTAAGTTGTTTTTTATATTATTGTGTTTCTTTAATTATAGTGATCGAATAATCTATATAAGTTAGCTATGGTTATCTTAGTATACTATACTGTTCATTAAAATTATAAATTATTTTGTAATATTATATAGAATTTGTACAATGACTTTTTTTAATATCCCTATCAAACTTATATTACATATGGGATCACTTTGATATCCCTTAATTTTTATCTTAAATTGACGGTTATACATAAAAAAAACCTATCAACCTCACCCTTTACGAAATTTTGCTAATTAGTTTTGAAGTTATAACAAAAAATGTATATCGATATAACTTCAATACCTACCACCTAATTTATACAATATATAAGTAATATAAATTATTCACGTACAGACCTAACTATGTAAATTAATTAAATTACTCAATTATTCGAGTTTAAGAATGTAAAAATAAAACAACAATAAAATAATTTAGTAGTAATTTATTGTTACAGACTATTTATTAATAGGTAAGGACAAAGGTATAAAAATTAAAATTATTAAATAATGTTTAAAGGTATTCAGACTCTCGTTAAGGCGTCTAATATTTTGGAAATTTTCCATTTACAATTTTGAATTTCCTCCTCTGTATCAGTCATCTCTTCAAATTGGACCACATCAATATCAATGTCACTCCCTATTATTATATCAATCCAAGACAAACACAACTGTCAGTTAATGAAGAAAAAATTTAGAAAATGTTTTACATATTTATACTTTTATAGAATATTATTATTGTAGATCAATATAAGTATAGTTCAATATAGGTATATTAATTATAACATAATAATTAAGTGGTTTATTTTGTTTACTGCTATATTTTGGACGATAACATTTTTTTTAAATTCGTACTTTGTTATATGATGAAAATAATAAGATCAAATATGATTTTAATGACGATTAATATTTTTAGACTATACTTGTTAATCAGTATGTATCGATAATTATGGACCGTAGAAATAATATTTAGTAAACGATTCTAATGAAAATCAAACTCACCTCTCATTATCAAAGCCATACAGTTTACAATTATACCGAGTTATACTAGCCATATACATGTATATTAATTACTTATTTATTATACTATATAGATAAAATGTATTTACATTTTTATCTAGGTCATGATAGTATAATCTTATTTAACTTATTGTAACCATCAATAACCTAATGATGACTTACGGTCGAAACTAGTTGTTACTTATAACCTTTTTTTGAATACTTTCGGCAAGTATTATTTTTTATAATACATATTAATTTTATTTATTTATAATTATTAGTATATTTATATTTATAATTATAGATATAATCATTAATGACATCATATAAAATTACCATCGTTGTTATATTTATAGATTTGCGAAGGAGGAACGGTTGTGGATCTGGTCAACGGTCTTCTGTTACAAAATAAAAAAATGAAAGAAGAACACATTGGATATTTACTCAAAGAACTGGTCAAGGTATGTAAATACAAATGTTAATGTACATTTAGTAGTTTGAATTGACTTATGTATAAGAAATAGAATTTCTGGACAAGTTAACAAATAATTTAATAATATTCATTTAATATCAGTGCTCCAAATCGTAAACCTAATTTCTTCGATTGTTGGTTTTCGTTTTTTCATTTTTTTTTCGGTTTAAATACCCGTTTAAATCGTACTTAAATTTTCATATTAATTAACCCTGGTTCATAAATTAACAAAATTGGTTACTTTCATTACTTCTTTATTCAATTATTTTATATACAATTTAATCAAATTTAGTATATACAATAATATTAGAAAAGTGTTTAATTCAATAGTGGACAAGTTATGAAAAAACAAACCATTATCAATATTCAAAGTTAACCAAAAAACTTTAAGTTAAAGCAGTAGTGGATCCAAAGTTAGGGCGATTACCCCTTCCCACGAAAAAATTGAAATTGACACGTTTTTATAATATAACCGGACAATAACATTTGGATTCTTCTAATTAGTATCACAAATTACCCTGTTCAAGCATTTTATCTAGCTCTTGGATCCACCCTAAGTTAAAAGTTAAATAATTTCCCTTTATTTAATAATTTCAATGCAAAACTTAAAACTGTTATCTAATTTTCCACAAAAATTGCTATTACCAGTAGCCTGTTTAAAAAAAAACATGTTATCAATAATTAAATACCATAATCAAAAACGAAATAAAAAATTCTGGTTTTAAATTTCATTTTCATTCTTCAAATTCTTCAAAATTAATTATTTTAAATTTTTTCCATAATTTTACCAGTACAACAGGTTTTAATCAGTCTGGATCCCTACTTAATATTATATATAAGCTTAAATTAAATTCAATTACAAGTTTAAAAAAAATTTTTCACTTTATTGAGTTAAAAGTCTATATATAATCTAATTAATTTAACTCAATTATAAATTAAATTTAAAGTTAAGTTTTCTAAAATTTTAATTATTGAGTATCTGCTTACTGTTTATTTTTAATTATTGACAGTCACCTTTCATCATTTTTTCTCATCACCCCTTATTCACCATCAATGTCTCCTGAAATGTCTGCATTCTATCGTATGACAAAACTCAATCACAGCCCACTTTAAGGTCTCAACCTTATCTTCAATTCTAACCACATTAGTAACTCTCATTTCCAAATCCAAACTCTAAATATTTGTTTTTTCCTTATAGACATACTTTCCTTGAAACTCAAATATTCTAATTTGCCTTGTAAAACTTTTTCAATATCACATCATTTACCAAAGCGCTTTCTCTGATTTTTCTAAGTATATACATTTTTCTAAATTCAAAGCTCTTGTTTAATTTTAATTCTAAAATGTACAAATACATAATTATTAATAACTTGACATATTATAATTCAAAATTGTTTTTATTATGTTGTTATTTTGAAGAATAATTTATTTATTTTAAATTATATTTTTAAAATGTTTTAGGCCTCCTGTTTTCTACATGAAAACCACGTAATTCACAGAGATATTCGTGGTTCAAACTTGTTGTTGACAAAGGAAGGTGAAGTGAAATTGGTGGATTATGGTCAAGCCAGGTAACGCTTCAAATGATTTTACTATAGACATTATGTGAATAGCGGTATGCAGACAGGTGTTAGAGTATCAATTTCTAGATCACTGAGTTATAGAAATGCATATTTGTACTGTAAAAATTTGGAAGAATTATTCATTTTTTAAATACAAATATATATGATTAAACTTAAATAAAATCATATTTCATAAATATAATACAATTACATAATATAGGTACAATGATAGAATCGGATATTAATGATATTTTTTCATTAACTTTAGATTTAAGATGTTTCAGTGGTAAAACATACATCAAAACTATACATTTTAGAAATTATATTTAAATCATTACTCTTTTCTGAACAAATACGTAGTAAGAATCTCTCCTTTTTCAGTTTAGCTCCTTTTATATACTTTTTTATTGCGTATTTAAGTACGAATAGTGAAGATGAGTAAGTAAAAATATGTTTAAGGTTTTACATATTATATCCTAAAAAATTATAATAATTAAATATGAAATTCGTATTTTAAGTTTGTCCTTGTAAATATCAACTTATCAGTAGAGCTGCGTTTTCAATGTTATAAAAAAAAATCCAGTAAAATGCACTATGAAAAATTACTTCTTTGGTATAAATTGTCAATTTTTTGACATTATCATTTTCTGATTTATAGCAATTTTATTATTAGTAGTTTTCCATTACGCTAAAAAAAATTACGGGAAAATCAGAAAACGAACTCTTTTAAAAAAAACAAAAAGAATGAATTTGCGATTTAACAACTCTTTACTCACAAACTGATATTATATATATATATATGATACTCGACTCCTTCTAATGATTAGAATCTAATCGAAATGTATATAGGTACTCAGTATATTATACTGTATTGTATAGTGCAGGAGTCTCCAAAGTTTTTATTCGAGGGCCTTATGCAAAATTAAACGCACTTAAGGGGTCAAAAGTATATAAACACAAATTCGTTTTAATTTTACAGAAAAATTATATAAATATTTTTGATAAATAAGTCAAAAAAACCAATTTCCAAACCCGTTCACAATCTGTTGGTATTAAAAACAATGGTCGATTATTTTCAATTTCATTTCTTATCCCAAAAAATAAATGAAAAAACTCGATTCCACAAAAATATACCTACTTTAATTTTGTATATACGTGTTTCGATAACATTGTTATCATCTTCAGTACACAATAAACGACCGTTATTGTTTAATTGTACATACTAGTCATTGTGCACTGAAGATAATAACATTTTTATCGAAACTCGTACATACAAAATAAAAGTATACATTTTTATGGAATCGAGGTTTTTATTTTTACATCATAGACGATCTGTACAAAATATTTATTAAGTTATCTTAACTGAAAATGATTTATCTGGGATCAACACACTGCTTATTATCAGAGAGAAATTTGTAAAACTGTTGATTACACGAATCCCAATTTATTATTTTCATTATTAATTTAGCAATTCAGTGTTAGAATAATTACTCGTTTATAATGAAGTAAGACATAATATTATAATAATATTTTAAATATTAAAAACCGATTTTAAATATAATGATATTTACCAACACACACATGTATATATTAGATGATATATATAACAGCTGTTTTAATATATCAATGTTACTTATCGTCTTTTAATCATTTGCTTCTAATAATTTATAGTATATTCTGTGTATCTACAGATTATATTTATTAATTTTCGTGTGTGTGTGTGTGTTTTTTTTTTCATTATTATTAATTTATATACTACTACTAATTACTGACGGTAGCATCTAGTTGTTACCTACTTATGTTTTTATTTTTTTTAATACTCCAGACGCATTGTCTTTTTATATATTATTTTTTTTTTTATAATATACATTAATTTCATTTAAATATATTGTTATTTTTATCATAATATACATTTATTTTTAGTCAAAAAATTAGTTTAAAAATCCACGATTTTCTATTTCTCATATTTCGTGCGGACTATTCAAATCGTGTCGGCCTACAGACTGCAGCAGTATTATAATATAGGTGAACAGATATGTGTTATGTATCGTAATATGAAATCCTTTACTGTTCACATTTGATGCGATAAATAATGGGAGGGGAGCCCGGGGGGAGGGAACGATCGTATCACCGAAAACGTTTGTGGCTCTGGTGTGATATAAGTTCATAATTTAAAAAAATAAACAAAGAAATCACGAAAAATATACGAGTATAATATATATATATATATATATATGTGTGTGTTTTTGACTGCCCAGTATATTTACGAGTAGGTATATATATGTACGTACAACTACACATACTATATATATATACCTTTACATTATGTACATATATATATATATGATTATTATTTACCTCACGTGAGACACGCACGTTAAATTGTTTTTTTTTTTTTTTTTTATATATATATAATAACGGTCGCTATATATTATTTATTACACTAAAACTTAATGTGTCTTTGTTATACGTACGACTTTATGAACGGAGACGGATATTATGCCGAAATTAATGCTGAACGAAAAATATTCACGGTTTAATAATAATGGATATAATATTAATATCGTGTATTTTGGGTGAGCACATTAAGTCCCTGGGGATAAATAGAGGAATCTTTTGAGGAGGAGTTCGTGTACTGTGCCCTCGGTCTTAATTGAAACGCACACCACTAACCGGGTTTTTTTTTTTTGGAAAATATAGTATTTTGTTTAAAATATGTTACCACGATATTAACCGTATAGGTGAAAGGCACGGCCAAAAAATCGTATATTCCATGATATCGGTGTTAGATAAAAAAAATGTATACTCAAAAGTTATACGAAATTCGTTGTTAAAAGATTTACGTACGTAAATACTTATAGTTTCGTTATCAACAGACTTTTAAAATAATATCACATAAACGGTTCGCCGCGTAATCAATACACGTTATTTGTAGGTATGCCCTGCAGCAATTTTTCGTCATGCTTGCGAGTGATTTTTAGACAAATTATTGTAAACCTGAAAGCTTCCAGATTTCTCAATTAGTATTTTTAAATAAGACCTCGGCTGTGAAATATTCTTAAATACAAAAACAGACGGTAGTAAGATCCGACGAATGCGTGTAAAGTATTGGTTATAGTTTATTCAGAAATCGTCTGAACATTTTTATTATTTACATCCCGTTTCATAAGACTTTCGAAGCTGAAAATGAAACTTTAAAATTTTATTTTTATTTTGGATAATTTACATGATTCTTCTTTTAATTACCTCGAAAATTAGAAAGATATTTGTACCATATCTTAAAATTTTGCAAGGATATCTGACCTACTTCTGGGACATATCGACACTGAATATCATTGGATTTGGATGGATATAATTGTACCCAAAAATCAATAGGAATATTAAATCTAATAAACGTACGATATGCTTTAAATATTTTCAAAATATTATATTTCATATTTTTAAATGCTTATTTTATTACAAACATTTATAGGGAACTACAAAAACCCGAGTACAAGACCAACACAGGAGTCGGGTCACCAGCGTGGATGGCTCCGGAAGTAGTTTTAGCCGAATACAAAGACAGTTCTGGTGAACAACCGTACTACGATCAAAAGATTGACGTTTGGGCTATCGGTAAGTGTGTAATAATTAAAGATAAATGTTTTGTATCCTAAAATATCAAAAAAATATTTAATTATGCCCTAACAATTAATAGAAACCACATAAAAATATGTATGTAAGTACAATAATGTGTACATTTGAATTACATTTATCGTGTAAGACTTTCCAAAAATAAGATTCCAGTAATTTTGATAAATTTACATTTTTGACGAAAATAATCATTTACAAAATAACTACAAATTAAGATTTGAATCTTTTGAACAATATATAATATACTAATTCAATACTGAATAGAGGTATCCAATTTTTCGACATTTTTCTTTTTAAATGCCTAACAAATATGATAATAGAAAATAAAATAAATCAATAATTTCTAATTTGTTAACCTATGACTCCTACATTGAAACAAATTATAGAACGGATTTTTACAGTTCTCCTTCGTCCAACAGCATCCTGATTGTGTATAGGATATAATATAATGAACCGTGATAAGATTTTACCAAATATCGCATTTTTTCTCCCGAAATATATTTATAAGTTTTATAAGCCCCAAATTCTGAATATCCCATTTATTTATCTTTAGAAACATATTTATTTTTTTTATAATATTTTTATTATTCGTGTTTTTATGATTTTTTTGGTAAATTTGAGTGTCATGTTTGTAAAATTTGAATCATTCGGTAAAACCGTTATAAACGAGCACGACGTTTGAAAATGAAATAAGTGACGAAATGATATTTATATAATACGCTCCGTGTACTGTGTACCAGGGCCGGCGGAAAGGCAATGCAATCGAAGCATTTGCTTAGTGCCCCGCACCATACGAAGGCTTTAAACTTATATTTTATCGAGATTATTTATATTTCTTTTCGCCTAACAGAAGAAAGTTTACAAAAATGTATGGCCCCGGAAAACGAACTTTATGTTGTGGTCCCACGATTCGTGACACCGACCCCGCAGCCGTTTACTGTTGGCACGCTTTCTTAAACAAAACGTAGGTACATTTCTCCGGTCAGTTTATTCTAAACATTGGGCCCTTATTTCTCTATGTATTTTTATGTTATCGTTTGTGCTTTTTTTACGTCGACGGCACAGTTGTTTCGGTGTACGACGATCCGGTATAATTTTTTAGACCGTCCACCCGACCCGCGACCCTACGACCACAGCAAAACCGCACGTAACACGCCACACGCCACGAAACTCGTCGAGTGTCAGAGAATCTGCATACAATAAGCGCATGAACGGTTTTTATTTCGGTTTCAGGTATCACGGCTATCGAGTTGGGCGACGGGAAACCGCCGTACCTGGACATGCATCCGACGAGGGCGTTGTTCCAAATCGTTAGGAATCCGCCCCCGGGACTATCCAAACCGTCGAACTGGTCGCAATTGTTTAATGACTTCATTGCCGAGTAAGCGAGTCGAGCGCGGTCGAGTGTAATGCGTGTGGGAGGAGTAAGGGTAGTCAGTGCGTGTCTCGCGGTTTAATATCGTAGGCGCGCAACGTGTTATTAGTATACACCGCGTTATGGTGTGTATCGTAAAAATGAAGAAAAAAAAAAAACTAAGGAAAATTAAACACTTCGTGAACGATAGGTTTACCTGCGTGTACGTAGGCACACCACGTGTATACTTAAAATATTAATTTTCGATATATAATCGAAAATGTGTTATTGAAACACCGCGGAACGGTGTCGGTGTAATAATTTAAAAGACTTCGTAGGTGGCATAACGCGTGACCGGACTGGCCCGGCCGCCGAGTGAGCACACCGCGATATTATTATTATTATTATTATTATTATTATTATTATTACTATTATTATTATCATTATCTGTGTAGAACGCTATACCATATATACAGGACGATCGCCGACAATATTTTACAATAATCCGGTTTACGGACGGAAAACCAAACCGTCGTACGCTCCGAGATCGTCCGTCGTGAACAGGAGGACACATTCAATTATCCTTTCCTCCCCCCTCCGTATCGGACACTTGTATAAGACTTAAAAAAATAGGGGAGACGGTAAACACGTGCAATGTACATGAACGACTTTTAAACGAATTATTAAACCATCATTTTTTTTTTTTTGTTTATCCTACAGTCATTTGTACCTACGTCGTTTGTGAAAGAAAAAGTTTTGTTTGTAATAAAAATCATAAAACGTTCTAGGACTTTTTACTCATTTTCATCGTAATCGTATAGGTAGGTACGTAATCTTTTTTTTTTTTTTTTTGTGAAATTTGTAAATTTACGTTTTTCGTTTTTATAAAAAAAAAACCACAAAAGTTAGAAGACTTTTTAAATTGCAGGAGAGTTAAGAAAAATGTACATAGTTTATGGGAAATTGGAGAATAACTGAAATTATATTTATTTTCGTGTGTATGAGTAAAATTGCCGTTTTTAAATCAAACTATAAAAATTTTGTAGGAAATTTCAAACTTGGGGAGAGAGGAGGAGCCGTGGTGGAACTAGAGTTTTGAACACGGTAGGGCTACCTATTGCAGGCTAACTGGAACGGGTAATTTGAATATAGGAAAAATCCATAGAATCATTAGAATATCAAACAAAATAATACACCCTATTTCAAATGTACGTACCTATAATTTTCATAAATATTTCATATTATATTAAGATTTTTTTGTATAATATGGAATATTAACAAAAATATATTAAAATGGCCGATTATCGTTTGCATATTGCCCGTTTACTCATAATAAAAATGTTTGAAACATTTGCGTATCATTATTTTAAACAATATAAATATAATCGATAGCATATAATAAGAATGTTCTAATAACAATATATATGAATACAAGTTTATGATGAATACAAGAGCTTTCTTATAGCAAATTTATTTTAGTTAGTACTTCAATAACGTTTTTCGACTTTTTAACAACTTTTATCTATTTTATGAAATTATTTTTAAAACGGGTAACCGAGCGATACACAAACGATGTAAATGGTCATTACAATAACAATTAAATTAGATCATGAAATATTATGTTTGGATACAATGGTACATTATAACGTAAAATTAATTATATAATATATTTAATTTAACATTTATTAATTAGCACTCATAATAAAACTCAATAGCTTTTAAATTATAAAAATATAGAATAATAATAATGAATACTTTATAGTATTCTTATATTCTGATGTTTATTTATGAAACGAACCAATATATCTATATCCTATATAATAAACTATGTTATGTAAACCAAATAATGTATTTGTTGGAAGACTATATCGATGAATATTAATAAATTAATAAATTTGAAAAAAATTTTAATAAAATTTATTCGATAAAATTAATAAAAATTCATAAGCCATTCTTTACTTTTTCTAAAATGATAATCATGATTTTTTTTTCAACCTAATCGTTTGTAAGCCGTTTATAAATAATTTTATTCATAAACCAAATTAAATATGTTTTAGTACTTTTAAAACAACGTGGATACCTATTAATTTTAAGTACTAAAATTGCTGTATTTTTTTAAATTTTTCATCGTTTATTTTATTTTCACCATTCTCGTCGATTTTTATTAGATATTATTATATTATAGTATTCGGTTGTATCATGTATAAAAATGAGAACTTTACATGATATAATAGACCACAGTTGAATAAAAAAAAAGTAATAAAGTAACCGGCAGGTAATGGTTTTACGTTTTAGGTAAATTTTTAAACGATTTTCAGAGTATAATATAAAAACAAAAGAACAAAGGGAGTAGGTACCTACAATGTAAATACTGGAATTTAGAAAAATACATTGTTTCTAATCTTATGTACGCACCATTTTAGAAACACAATTTCGATAAGTCGCGACAATTTACGTAAGGTTTCGGCGGGCAAACTATAGTGGTGAATTATTACGTTTCAAGAGCCCATTAAAAGTACATTAGGATATTTAATTTGATTTTTGCCGTTCTGCAATCGTTTGTTTTTAATTTTTCTTGATAGGCGTTCGTTTCTTTTAGAATCGCCTATTATATAACGTTACACGACCGCTTGTAAGTACAGAGAACCGAGTTTACAGTGGCGTCTTTGCGCACAGTCGTTAATGGATCAACGTTATACAATATAATGTGTCAAAATATATAAGTAATACGTTTCATTCGGTGTGCGCTGACATATTATTCGTCATCGTCGATTCGTTCGTATATTATTATATTATCAAAATCACACAATAAACCTTTACCTACTGATGACGTGTAGTGGAAAATACTCAAATTTGAAGTGCCTCTGCCTAATAATATTCTCCGAGTATTTGACTCGTGTGAACCGCGGGTACAAAGGAATCGAGAGAAAATAAAAAAAAAAGGGATTTGTGTAAACAAGTGGTCGTCTTACGCGGTTCTCCGCCACGGACAAAACGCCGGTGAAAGAAGATTTTCACATTAAGGAGATTTTCGACGTACATACTTCGATTAAGTAGGTACAACTGACAAGCACCCGTCCACACCTATAGTGTCGTGTTTAACACGAACAAAAGTAGTATATTATTATATTGTTCTACTGTTAAAAAAAAAAAAAAAAAAAAAAGCATAGAATGTATAAATTTTACACTTAAATACTTATTTTCTCCGAGTATACAACATTATATAGATGGTTTTGAGGACTGAAAATAAATCGAGAAAATAATGTAATACGTACAGAATACGATATATCCAGAAATACATTTTAGATGATCAAAATTCCCAGGAATACTTAGAGATGAATAACTTTGTAAATGAGAACCATAATAAGTGTAATATCTTAGGTATTCCTGTAAAATATCGGTCCTGTCATTTTTAATTTCAAACAATGTTTTCTGGTCTTTATTTTTCGAGCTTATCATACACTCCTGAATTAAATAGTTGAACAAAATTTCGTTTATAACGGTTCCAATATACATAGGTACTATGTATTTTCTTACTTTTTTTCAACAGTAGGTATAGTACATCAGAGTAAATATTCGGCTTAATTCATACGAAAATCAAATATTACATCGGGAATTTAATTCAGGATTAGATATTATATGATCTAGATAAAGCCAGTGCGGATCCATGGGGGAAAAATTAGGAGATATCCCCCTCCTCTAAAAAAAAAATGTATGATGAAGATGAAAAATAATAAGAATTAGCCAACTGACTGAAGTTACAATTTTAGCTCCCTGAAAAAAATAACAAAAAAAAATCGACTCCTAGATAAAGGATTATAATATACCTAACATACCCACAACTTTAGGTTGGTACCCAAACTACAATATTTTATCGTCACGTTATTAGTTCTGTCGTAACTAAAAAAAAAGTAAGTTTTAAAAAAAATAGCAAGTTCAAAATGAGAGGTATAGGTATGTTAAAAACTCATAAGTAGAGTGAAGTGGTGAGTTGGTATTAATTAAATATTTATAAAACCCGTTAAGGTATATAATGAACATGTTATATAGAAATATAATTGCGCAATTTATTTTAAATAGATACTAGATTGTACATTGTTATTGAATCAACATTATATCTCTTAATGAATTACGACCTTCCTTATATTACGAGTAGAAGGCTTCCCGAGGTATAATTTATTCGAATAAATCGATAGGAATATATATTTGATTCTTTACGTGAGAATTAATGTTTGTATTTCTGAATTAAATGATGACGAATATTTTTTTATTCCTACTGAGGTTTTTTATTTATTTATTAATTGCTCCCATACTACGCATATATCTCATGCTGGTTATTAGTCTATATGATATTAAACAAGCATAGACGACCCTTAGAAATTAGAATTTAAAACAACAGATTTAAAGCTTCAAGATTACGTAATGTAATCTTTTGGCCTACCGTTGTGCGACTCAAATATTTTGGAGTGAAGTTCGAAACATTATTGCTTGTTCCGAGAGTCTAGTCGTCAACATCGGCGAACGCATAACGTTCATTTACAAGACAAGCTCGTATGGCTTTCAAATAAAGGTAAACATAAAACGTGAGATATGACGAGTGCGAAAACTCACCTGAAAAAACCTCGATGTATAATTTATTTCGTTTTTTACACTTAATTAGCTTAATAAAGCAAATCGTAAAAAACCTACACCTGAACTCCAGTAAATTTGTAATGTGTTAATCTACCTGTTAATCGCTGTCTTCGACGGGCGGTGGACGACGAAAATAGATGATTACTGGAAGTGGAAGAGAAGAAAAAATGATAGACTTAAACAAATTAAGTTGGTATATCACTGGACTGACAATCACTCTCTCTCTCTCTCTCTCTGATACAGACCGACTGAGTTCTGGTCCTTTGAGGATGTGGCCACATTCTGGCGAATATGTCTTGCGCTCGAGTCCTCGAAGGGATACGGCGGGTCAGTTGGTCAAGGAGCTTATCCCCGCTCAAAAAAGGTTTTGTGACCGATTGTTCAGCTTATTTCGTATGTGTGGGAAATTTTTTTTTTTTTATGACGGTGTTAATTTCATGTAAATTGTGCATCAGTAATCGATATATGCATATGTGATTTATACCGTGCACGTATCATTCGATTGTGTATTCATACGCCGTTGAGTACTGTTGTGCCGCGTTATTCCAAGTGTACAATATTATTAGTAATATAGACAGTTCTTTGTATATTGTTTTTTTCTTCTTCTTATTTGGAGAATCCGAGAGCAGAGTCGTTCCATGCTTTATTAACATATTTTATATATATATTTATTATTTTTTTTACATTCATTTTGATTTTTTATACATTATTGTCGTTATATTGTAATATCATATTCATGAATATTTTTAAGACTTTTATAAAACTGTTTTCAATTCAATTATTACTATAGTAGGAAAATTTTCAAATTTTTTTTTAATTTCCGACGATAATTTCGTCAATACTGCTGTATTACATCATCATCTAAATATCTATCTAATTTCTTTTAAATTTTTCAAAGTTTTTAATTTTTTCCTTGATTTATTAGACGTTCATATTTTTTTGATAATTTCAGGTGATTCATATACATTTTTAATGAATCAAAAAAAATAATAGTCATGATTTCACTTTGGTTTACAAGTGTATGTTGACTTTTCGATTCGTATTTATTTTAATTCAATACAACAAAACTAAGATAAAAAAATTGTGTCCTTCTGACCTATTGTAGATTAATTTAATATAAATATAAAATATAAATAAGCAAGGATTATATCAATCACCAAATAATCTTCGAATACGTGGTAATTCGTCATTAGTTATATAATTACATTAGTTACAGTTATACGTGTATTTTTAGTAACTTGTAAATTGTTTTTGAACAGTTTTTAAACTTTCAAGTAACTTTACTAAACATTAAATATGTTAAAATATCAGATGATACTTATCAGCTAGCACGGAATAAAAAAATTAGGGAGTTAAATTGGTTGATGAAAAATCGAATAACATTTTCGAAAAAATTTAGGTGTTTGGAAAAAAATCCCGATCACCGTCCGTACATGGAAGAGCTTTTACAACATCCGTTCATAATTCAAGTTCAAGATAACGTGAGTTTAAACAATTGCATTTACTATATCATTTATCTTACAAATAATTAAAAATTTTATATAAGTATTATATAAAGAAAGAAAAAATTATGTGTGTAAGAAAAATTATAAAAACTTTTTAAAGAATACATATCGCACACATTTAAATAAACCTATACTTATATTATATTTATACATACATTTTAAATTAAATTAAACCTTTTAAATTTCACATAGAAAATATGTAATAATATTATTTGAGTAGAAAAAATGCTTGTAATTACTTCAGGTACAGGACGAAATCAGATCATTGATGGAATCGATTGTTGATGATGTGATATCAATTCGAAAACCGGAAGTCAGAATTATAAAAAACGGATATTTAAAAGTAAGTAGGATTAAAAAATGAGTAAATGGTGTTAATCTATCAAAGTATAAAACAATTTAAAAATTGTGTTTTACAATTCCAACCACAATTCATGGCCACATTTCAATTAAGTTTAAACACTTTTAATAACGACTGAAATATCAACGTAAATATAAACGTTCAGTTTAAACTTTAAGGTTTTGATATGATATAGGTAAATCAAAAAGAAAAAGCCAAACCTATGCATTTCGAAGATCTGGCCGCCCTTAAAGAAGTATCCGAAGAGACCGTTCTCAACGAATTGCAAAATCGCCATTTCGACGGTTTGAGTTACACGTTTGTCGGTGACGTACTATTGTACGTGAACCCAAATCGGGACGAAGCAATCTACGAGAAAAAGGTAAATTTTTTTATTTTCCACTATCGTTAGAAGGACGTATAACAAAAACTAATATTTTTAATACAATTTTGACATTTTATTGCATTTTTAAAATTTGCGAACTTTATAAAAATAATTCATTACAATTTTAAATTTAGTACATAAAATATATTCACATTTATTGCATGAAACTCGCAAAATGTTCTATGATTAGAAAACCAAAAAACAAATTGACAATAATCAAAATATAATGTATTTTTTTCTAGGGGTAAACTATAGTTGAAATTTTGTACAACAGATTACTGATTTCTAAATAATAACCTATGAATTTTTGAGATTACCTACTAAAGTCTCTATAGATTACTAGAAATTCCAAGATTATAGATAGATATTTCCAGATATTGAAAATTTTTTTCTAAAATAATTATATTCATTTTAGATTATATTAAATACAAACTTTAATATAATAATTAAGTATAATTTTAAATGATGAATGTTCATGATAAAGTAAAACCGTTGACCAAATTTTTTTTGGGATCTATTGTATAGAGTGTGGTTCCTTCCATTATATAGTTTATAAGACTTAAATTCTCAGACACTTCTTGTGTTTGTACATTAACCTTTTAAGTACAAAACTTGATTTATAATACGATATTTAAAAAAAAAAATAAAAATCTAAGTTTTTTTTTATCTCGTAATGATTTTTGATAGTTTTGAGATTTTTTTTAATCGTACCTATATAATATTATTAACTTCATACCCCGACAAAGAATATTTTCTCCGAAATTTTGATGTATAAATATATATCATATGTTCAACTATAATAACTATAGTAGTCTAAAATTTAATATTTATTAATACTTAAACTTTAATAGAGGGGACAGTGTCGCAGAGGACTAACAATTTATTCCTGTGTCTCTCCGAGCCTTTATCTAAATTTAAGCTGCTGGTAAATAATAAACACTGTGAATATACGATGATTATTAGAATCATTTCATGTACTATTTAAGAAAAATCATTCTATATATGTATAAACGACTGAAAAATTGAATTAAAATCAACTAAAAAAATGGTTGTTCTGTATATTAAAATGTAATAATAAGAACTAAAATAATTCATTATTACTTTTATTCGCATAGAGATATAAGTATAAATTAATACTGATATAGCTTTTAACATTTTGCAGTGGATATGATTTGGTTTAAATATTAATATTCTTCACAAAAAATCCTTTAAGTATTAAAAAAATAATAAAAACATAATATAATAATTATATAAACTATGCTCTTTCTTTTTAAGGATATATTAATATAACACGGAGAAAGAAAATGAAATATGTGTACCTACTTACATTTTTGAGCTTCGCATTACTATCATATTATAATTCATCGCCGTGATTTAATAATTTTTTTGGGGTATGTCCAAATTTTTTTTTATACATTTTTTATGTAGAAGTTTCTTTCCCTCTTCATCACCTCCCATACACGTCGTTTCATAAGGCAATAAATACGTCCCGCATATATTATATGTACGTTTTCGAGTTTAATAATAGACAAATGTACCTATATAAATTATCTTGTAAATTATTGACTTGTTTTCAAATTTACTCTATTTTGAGCAAATGGTAAATGAAATAATTAGTTAAATCGTTTTTTATCTTACCATAAATATTAAAATTACAATTCCAAAATGATTTTTATGCTCGGGATTCCAAAAACTAGATCTCTTATGTTTCTTTCACTTTTCTAACGACTACTATCTACCTACTAAACGTTTAACCAACTATTTTAAAAATTTCTTAAACAGCTGGTTTAGTATCAAAAGGTTCCATTTCTTGATTATAAAATTATTCAAGAAACCATTTTATTTTATGTATTGATAATGTTCATTAAACTTCTTTCACTTATTCTATTGAAACAAAATCTATACCAAATTTTAGAATTTTAATTGTTAAAATAGTAATAATTGTTAGTTTAATTTATAATTACTAATGCATACAATACAATGCACAATATGAACAAATTAAAATTGTTATTGTAACGAAATTTCATGGGACATATAAATAAATTGATCATAGCCAAAAATTATACTTCTACCTATAAGCGCAACCAGGGAGGCTTTGGGGGCTTTGCCCCCTAAAAAATATTTTGGGTAAGTTAATTGAACAAAAATTTGATGACCTATTTTTTTGTTTATTTCCATTTTTTTAGAAAATATTATTGGTAAAGTCCCCCCCCCAAGTTTTTAGAGCTAATTGCGCCACTGCTTCACGTTCTCATTGAAGCATCAAATTAATTAACAAAGATGTGAATGTTAACAAAATGCGTATTAATGATAAGAAATATAAGTATGTGTATCATAAAGTTTAATTATATTAGTACATAATACTAATGTATTATGTATATAATGTATTTATATTGATGTAAAAAAAAAAAAATACCGTGAACGAAACGCATCCATGAATATCCGTAACTTAATAGGTACCTACATAGGGACTATCACACACACACATATATATAATATATTTCATCTAAAAGCACAACAAAAGTAAACCATTGTATCATAGGTGTACAATATATAACCTATATTGTATATTATATGAGTTAATAAAATAAAAAAACAATAAAATAATAACAATAAAAATAATTTATCGATTTGATTTGATTCAATACGTCAATTTGATTCGATCGTCAGAAGAGCATACGGTATACGGTATGTATAGTGTTGACGTGTTGTTATCATAATATACATTTTGTAAACATACGCCTATTTGATAACGAATATTGGGCTTCTAATGCTTCAATACATTATATAGTTTATCATTAATTAATGCACTTTATGTAAAAAAATACTATTTTATAAACTTTTCATACAAAATCGGCGCTAATTTTCAGCATCATTATCGTTATCAGTTCAAATGCCGGTCCGACAACGCGCCTCATATATTTAGCGTTGCGGACGCGGCTTTTCAGGACATGCTTCACCACGAACAACCACAACACATACTGATGTCGGGCGAAACCAAGTCCGGAAAATCGTTGAACTACGGGAAGTTAATCCAACACTTGCTCTTCTTGGGAGAGGTTTGTGCCTATTTGTATCTTGTTTTTAATACAGATACTATTGGATAGAGAATAATATGTAAAATTAATTAGGAATAAGATATTAATTGCGAGTATAAGATTAATATAAACAATATACCAATGAATAGGTATGAGATCTGAAAAATGCATTTTACACATAAGAATAATTATATACCCTACAGGGATACTGCATATCTGGAAAACATGGAAAGTCAAGGAATGTCAGGGGATTTTATTGGAAGTCAGGAAAACTGTGGATTATTAGGGAAGTTATTAAAAATACCTGAAATTAAAAAAATAAATATATTATGGTGTGTTTAAAGTCAATTATAATTTCTCATAATAATGATATTATTGATGAAATCTCATCAATATAATATAATTTATTTTGTTTAACCTGTTGTGTCTGTACATGTATTTAATTCTATGTATCATCGCTGATTATTATATATTATAGGAATCTAAACGTTAAATTTTTATTAATAATATATTAATATTTAAATTCTAAGGTGTCAAATTGTAATTATTAATTGTATAAGAAAATGTTTATAAGTTATACACTTCTCTAAACAAAAATAAACATATTAAATATGATATTATTTTTGTAGTTTGTAGTGGCTAATAAATAAAAAAAATCTGGACAGATGGTGGTACAAGCACTTTGCTCGTAGAATACTAGTGATGGGCATTTGAATATAATAAAAAATAATATATTTCTATACAATGATTCTGAGCAAAACTTCGGTGAAATACACAATTCATAATAATAATAAAATGTTGTTGTTGTTTTGAAAAATGTATGACACATATATAATAGTACGTAAATACATATTATGTAAAAAATTCAAATTTTATGTCCTATTATTTTCCTTGGATTCGGGTACCTACTACGGTTATTTGAAATGTCGATAATTTAAAAATGACCTCTTATAAATTCTATCCTAATTAAACTTTTTACTGGAAAATAATTATGCATGGCGTAACAAATGGATCAAGCCTTTTGATCGAAAAATTGTTTTCACAAAATTAAAAAAAAAATAAAAGAATAAATAAATAAATATTATTATAAAACCACTAGCTTCTTTGTTCTGTCCAGAATTAAACATTTTTAAAAATATTTCTGGAGGAATCGCTAAACTATGGCGAAACTATCATTCTATTTTGGTCAGGGAAAGGCAGGTAATTTAAAATCAAATTTTTTATGGCAACCCTTCATAACGAAAGTATATAAACGCCTTGTATACATTCGTAATAAATACAATTTTAAATGTCTAGTAAAAACTTTTTATATTATAATAATTGTTTTTTTTTATTATATATATATATATTATTTTATTTATTTTTTAATTTATTTAAATTAAATATATTTATTAAATTATATTTTATTTAATTTATAATATATACCTCATTTACCAACGACAAATATTACTACCTCAACTAAAAACATGTGTTATTACTAATCGCTGATAACAATAAAAGTTGAAAAATAATCGGCCTGTGAATTAAATGTACTAAAAACTTTAAAAATTGCACTAAAAAAGCTACATTTTTAAAATAAGAAAAATACTAATATTTATCAAAATATTTGATTTTAATATTAAAATATGTTCACATAAATTAATTTGAATTTATATTTTCGTTTAAAATGTTTACAAACCACATTACTTTAAGAGATCATAAACAAATGTCGAATCGTAACAAAATTTACTATATACATTGCGATCATATTATACTCGTATTGCGTGTGTCAAATATAAGAAAATATGAACACTTTAAATTATTAATAAAATATCCAAATATTGCCAAAAACTAAAGAATAATAAAGTATAAATACAATTTGTATAAAATACAGGGTTAAAATAATAGGAAACTGATTGAAATTCCGTAGAATACAATGTAAAAGTAAAAAATAACCTGAAAAGGAAAAAAAAATTACCTAAAATTGAAAATGCAAAATAAAAATTTCAATATTGAATACTTTGAAATAAGGTGTAGAACTTGGTACTGAGGAGCAAAAAAAAAAAAAAGCATTCGTCGAAATTACAAACAGATTTGGTATTACCTATTTTCACTTTTTAGAAAGTTTTAAAAATCTAAATTTTAGAAAAATATAACAATCACTTTGAATTAATATGTAGATTTCTACACAATAAATTTTGTAATTTTTCAGCAAAACCACGTGAAAGTCAACAACATTGGTTTGAAAATAAAATCTGCAATAGACGTGATTCAAGCTTTTGGCAACGCTGCCAACAAATATCATATGAACTCCACGCGGCATGTAAATCAGACGCAAATCACATTCTCGTCCACCGGCAAGCTCAGCGGTGCTCTGTTTTTTATCTATCAGTTGGAAAAATGGAGGGTCACCAATCACAAGTGAGTGGAGGAAATTTCATTTTTAACTATACGCAGATTAGTACGAAAAAATTACATTTTTTTATACGAATTGCGTCAAAAAATTGACATTTTTTTTTTATCCCAAAACGGAGTTTACTAAGTTACACAGAATTTGAAAAAAAAAGAATTTAACGAAAGTTCTGTGAGTAACTGATTTATTGTATTTACATTAGATAGAATTTATTATCTAATCGTACTAAAAATGTTGTTCGTTAGAAATGATTCCATATTTTAATTTAGTTTGTGCGTTATTAATATAAAAAAAATTCTATATCTATAGAAATTATTTTTCATTAAAATAATTGTATTTGTTTACATTTTAAATAATAATAACAATCATTTTTTTTTAGATTAAATTGCTATCCTGAACAATTTCAAAAAGATAAAATGGAACCTTTTCATACTAAACCCACGGTGCTTATACATCAATTATGGACGCTGAAAACCCTATTAATAAATCCTTCATTTCTGTAATCTACAGTGTTTTCAATTTTTTCCCAAACTATATTCTCAATTAGTCTTAGTATTTATATATATGAGTATAGTTAAACTCATATTATATTTTCAGATAATTTCAATTAAAACTCCAAATTAAATCTAAAAATAGGTTTTTCTTATTCATGATAATAATATATTTCTAATGAAATTGTAATTTCAAACGTTTATAAACATAGGCATTCAAAGTCATAAAAATTTTAAAATCAAAAACAATTCCGATTATCATAAGTTCTAAAATCAACTCTAAATTAGACTAACACATTTAAAAAAGTATATCACGTATTTTAATGCGTGTATAACACTAAATTTAAAAATGTCATGTTTCTGAAATACGTACATTCAAATAAAAATACAATAACCAACGCCGATATAAAAAATCTGGTGTATTTTTCAATATTTATATGACATGACTTTATTGGTAATTATAGTGTTCTTTTACCTATACCTACAACCTTAATTTTAACTAAACCTCCAGAAACTATTGAAGAAATGGGAATTATACTCGTTTTCGCCAAAAATAATAAATTAAACTATCTTGTTTGCCAAAAATGAAAATTACAAAATACCCAAGAAAAAAATGTTTTTTTTAACCAGTTAATTTGTGCTAAACATACCTGAACATTTTTTCTATATAATATATTTTCACTCTGATCTACTATCTAATTTTATATGATAATATTATATTACAAAATATATCTACGAGTACTTGCCTATAACATACAATATGTGTACTCGTGTATTTAAAAAAAATATTGTATAGCAAAAACTCAAAATACTTTTTATTTACGATAATTTAAAACTATTTGTATTTAATAAGCAAATTAATATTAAAATAAATATAATTATAAAGAACTAAAATATAAATTATAGTACTTATATAGAAAGAATGTTCAAGTGTATTTAGCGCAAATAGGCAACAATTATAAGAAACCATTTTATCTTTAGCACAATGTATTATGTTTGGCGCAAACAAGTTATTCCCTGATATATAAAAATGTAATATTGTTTTATGTTTATTATCTATATCATATTTCCAATTTCAAAATTTCTGCCTAAAAACCATTTAATCGACATTTCTTGATGTACACCTGATTATAATTCGTCTGATAATATTTTCATTATCAAACTTTACTGAAAAAAAATTAAGAAAATAATAATATTATTTAACATAATTTTCTCATTTTACAAGGTTTTTCAAATCATTTGAATATTTTAAGAGATTTTATTCTATACTAAATGTATCAATTAAATTATTTTTATCTCAAATTAGATAATATTATAAACATATATTTTCAGAAACAGCAGTCAAAAGAACTTTCACGTATTTTACGATTTCTTGGAGGCCGCAAAAGCCGATCAAATGCTCAACCAGTACCATTTGAACGAAGACAAAATGTACCGGTATCTGGTTGACGCCAATTCGGGTGAACAAATTCCGACCAATTCAAATGTGAGAAATTTCAAAAAATTATTGTCCTGCTTAAAGGACACGTTGGAATTTACTGACGGTCAGCTGAACACGATATGGCGAATTTTGGCTGCCGTACTTAACATCGGCGAACTTCGGTTTTCCGACGAAGATGACGGCGAAACAAAAGTCGATGATGTCGAACTTATCGCAAAAAGTAAGTATTAGTCTACTTAATATAAATACTAATCTACGATTTAGATACAGAACGTGAAAAGTTCAACTCAACTTTCTGTAGTTATTTTAATTTTAATTTATATATATATATATATATATATTAAATTATTATATTGTCCATTCAAAATCAATGGAAATAGGCTACCTAGATATACTGCAGGAATAACAAAAACCGTTCGATGTCGAAATAACCAATGCTGGGCATGAACGAGTTAATAAGTTAATAGTTAAGTTAAAAGTTAAATTCATTTTAACTTTTAACTTAACTTCTTATATTTGATTTTTTTTTTTTTTTTTAATTAATTTATTTATAGTCATATTAACTTTTAATTAAAATTCAGTTAAATTGATTTTGAAATAATTGATACAATTCGATTTCATATTATGTCTTTTGTCAAAAGGTTGAATAAAAATAAAGTTATTTTTGTTGTTTCTAATAATTCTTATATTATAAGAATTATTCATTTTCCAAAAATACAAATTAAACAAGAATGACTATATATTATAATTCATGTACTAATTCCCCCATAATATAAGTTGAGGAATATATTAGATTTTCCACCAATAAACAGTATTTAGGTAGGTAATTTGCAATGAGCAATTTCTATTTGTTAGAATTTTGAAGAAAAATGAAGGTACCTACTAATGAAACATTTTTATGAACCTATTTGTTGTTAATTTTAATAATTATTGCGTTATAAATACATTGTAGTATTTTCAATAGTATTATGTAAATGATTATTAAAGATTTTAAAATACTAAGAGTTGAAAATAACAGTATTTCCAAAAAAAAAAAAAAATAGGTTTAGATACCTACTTAATTATACCTGTATATCTCAAATGTTATATTGACTCGTACAAAAAAAAAAAAAAAAAAAAAAATTTACTTAAATTGAGTTAATAAGTTATATTTTTATAATAACTCAACTTTTAACTTGATTCAATCGTTAAGAAAAAAAGTAACTATTAACTTTAAACTTTTACTAATTTTTTTCTGTTAATTTAACTTAAAATTGAGTAAAAAAAAAAAAAAAAATCATTAACTTGCCCAGCATTGACTATTACACGATTCATTCGGAATTATACGTTTAGAATGGTATTGTTTTACGATAGTTTTTTCTCTCGTTCACTGCAACACGATAATATAATATACATTTCTCGTATGTTTTAAAGACTGTCTGAAGATTAAAAAAAAAAAAAAAAGTATACATTGTTGTCCATGACCGCCGTCTCCGCGACTCGAACACACGTCCAAATTTATTGAATAATAACGTAATAAAAAAATATTAATTATCCTCCGGACACCCACAATCCTCTGTATATAAACCTCGGCTTAAACACGACATTGTTGCGCGCACAAACGTGTTTATTATGAATACTTAATGCGATATACACAATAATTAGTTGTGTACCTATACAAATGCACCGCCGCGAAAGATAGGAATCGATTCAAAAAGCAATTTGTCCGCATGAACTATTTTCAGAATACCTATCGTAAGTCGCTCGGGGGGCAAATGACGCCTACTACAGCTCATAAAGAAGACGTTATGAAGTCTGATATTTCAATAAAAAAATAATAATAATAATATTAATAAACCACACAAGCAGTGATGTAGTGGAAGGCATACCCGTCTATGTACGCCGCCGCATATCCACTTCTCAAATTTCCACAAGTTTGGCGTATACCAAAGAAAATAAGTTCTGTATAGGGCAATATCCA
This sequence comes from Pemphigus obesinymphae, assembly GCA_025469235.1. Taxonomy (NCBI): domain Eukaryota; kingdom Metazoa; phylum Arthropoda; class Insecta; order Hemiptera; family Aphididae; genus Pemphigus; species Pemphigus obesinymphae. Next base: position 2,632 of record JAIPRL010004684.1, on the reverse strand, counting down.
ATAAGTTTTTCGAATAATGAAAATTGACAAAATATTAAAATACATTTTAAAAGTAATACAAAAATAGTCTTCTAGCTTCAATACCACACTTTCTATTGTTATCATATTTTAATCACAACATTTTATCAAAAAATACGTGTAATTTTCTGATCACAGTTGGATCAAAAATTATCATAAAAGAAAAATAATAACACTAAACAAAATATAATATGAGAACTTAAACTAAGACTAAGCATAGAGTTTTTGTTCGATGGGTATATTTAAACGTTTAATTTATAATAATTAAAAACCGTCAAATTTCTAATATTTCTAATTTAAAAAAAATTATTTTAACTAAAAACTCTATTTTCGTTCATAGAAAATATACTTATCTATCATGCGCGGTTTAAATATTGAATATATTTGTATAGTATCCTTTATAGACTGCGGGTATGCGGTAGAAAATGTGAGTATACCCAATTTTCAAAAATATTTCCAATGATATTCCATAATAAGAAATAAGAATTTATTAAAGACTTTAAAAAAAAAAATCCAAGAATTACAGACAATTTTATTGACCACCAACGAGTTTAAATATTTTAGATTAAATATTAAATTAGCTATAGCAGCTGGTACCCAGTTGCACATTCAGAATTTTTCTTTGGTAGCAAATGTAATGGATAATGAAAACCTCCCATTTACTAAAATTCGCAACTTTAAATAATTATCAATATTTGGAAAAAAATGTGTTTCTTCTTGTGTAATTTTCAGTAATTTTTATAAAATTTTAAAATTTAATTTGTTTTGTTATGCATTATATACACATTTTTTGGTGAGAAATACATTGTAGTTAGTAGTTCCCGGTAGTTTTTTAAAGAAAACAACCAAAAATAACGGAATAATTCAATAATTCAATAATTAAGACTTTTCAAATTAACAATTGGCATGTATAAACATCAACTGTGTCTAATTTGAAAAATGAATGTTAGGTATAGGTATACGTTTCGTTCTTCTTTTAAAGAAACATTTATGATTTTAAATATACGACCTTTGAGTTTTTACCAACAAACTTTTGTTTTTAGTTGCTGATTTGTTAGAAGTTGACTCGAAGAAGTTTAGCTGGTCGTTGCTGAACTACTGTGTGGTAGTCAACGGTGTAGCAGTTCGTCGCAAACAGACGGTCTCCGGAGTGTACGAATGCGTACGAATGTTTGCCCAGACCCTGTACGTCAGACTGGTCGATTGGATAGTGAACATGATCAACCTAAAATTATCGTTCACCAGGGCCATATTGTAAGCACATTATCCTATATTACCTATAGCTTTTTTTTTTTATAAAATTTTCATATATATATTAATATTAATGTAGTTTAATGGTCGATTACAAAAAAAAAAAATTAAACTCTTTACAAAGTTCAATAGGCAATTTAACCTTTAACAAATACATAATGTAGACGTCATAAAACGAAAATGAATTTGGAAAAACGACAGAAATATTATTTTCCTTTTATATATATATCTGTAACAAAATGTTGTCCTTAACCTATGATTAAAGCGCTAATACCAGACTTGAGTATTATACTTTATGATTAATGGTATTCCCAAAGTATTTGGAATGATTCACAAAAATTATTTGAAATATTTTTATAAGACTTTTTCGAATCTATATATACTAAATGAATAATGAAAATATAAAGTAGTAATACGTAATATTATTATTTATTCGAACTGAAATAATAAATAATATATTTTTACTTTAAATTTTGAGAGAAAAATTTACATTGAAGTCCGACGGAAATTTATACTTATATTTAAAATATTTTTAAAGGAATAAAATAATTTTAAAAAGTATTTGAAAATTATTTGGAATACAATATTCCGAGTACTGTATACGGAATACTATCCACGACTGGTAAACATTTATAACTGTACAATAATACTAACAATGACTCATTAAATCAACCAAAAATTGTTTTTTGACCATATTTTTTACTGAAACAATAAGTAATTTAAAATAAATGAAAATCAGTACAATTTTGTATAAATAATGAATCATTGTATTCATATAATAATAATAGATGTGAATTTTTATTCTAGAGAATCGTCAAGACAATATTTTTACAATATTTTAGAATTTCTATAATCTATGTATAAATTTAGTATACAATGTGCCAATTTCGAACTTTTATTCGACCACTTAAATCATTTACAAGATAAATGATCGAAATGTTACCATTCGATCAAATGCATTTTGATCAATTATTTTTGAGCACTCAAATTTCAATCACACAACCCATGCCTAAAATTCTAACCAACAAAACACACTGCAAATTGAGCCTATCTTCTTCTTCTTCTGCTTCGCCTTCTCCCCCAACTATTTGGGGTCGGCCACCCTGGTCCTACACTTCCACTTAACTCTATCTCCCGCATCTTCTTCACTTACTCCCACCTTCCTCATATCACTCGCCATTCCATCCCCCCCATCTCTTTTTCGGTCTTCCCCTCCCCCTTTTACCAACAACATGAATTTCCCTTACTAATCTTACTGCCTCAGTCTCATCCCTCCTTAATACATGCCCGAGCCATCTTAATCTATTCTCTCTCATTTTGTCTACTATCGAAGCTACCCCTATACTACCTCTGATATACTCAT
>JAIPRL010004683.1:19312-36328 GCA_025469235.1 Pemphigus obesinymphae | reverse complement strand
AAAACATTTTAGATTATTATAGAACATGAATGAGTAGAAAAATCCAACATTTTTTTTTTACATCATTGTTAGGTTACATATTTTCAAGATAGCATAGTTTAAGCATTCCTCTTTCAAAATAATTTAACACTTTTCCTTTTAAACGAATAATCGAGGAAGTTGTAGTCGTAGACCGAAATGAAGTTTATCGGTGTCGCATCGATTTCGCCATCCTTTTAGGCTTTAGCCATTCACGGATAATGAAGATTATTTATTACCTATATATGATACCAATATGATTTAATAAGATCAACTATTGAACATTTTATATCATGATTTTTATATCTAAAACCAATTATGTGATAAGGACTGAAAACATTCATTTTCGTAATTTGAAGATTTTTCCGAAAATAAATTATAATTTTTAAAAATTTTAAATAAAAATTACAACAAACATTGCGTTCCTTGCGTTCCTTGATAAATACATTAAGGGGTACGCTGTTCAACATGAAAAAAATGAAGAGTAGCTCCGTCCCTCTCCAAATCCACCACTGTATGTATGATATTTGTATCGATTTTCTTTGTACAAATTTAGTTTTTAGCTTAAAAACGTTAGTAGAGACGGTTATGAAAAAGACGAATTTGGAAAAAAAAAAAACCAACAATATTGAACGAGTTTTATTTTAAACAAAGTGATATAATAATATCATGATTTATGTGTATGTTTAGGTTTACACGTGCGTACTGTGTGTCGGCTCAATGAACTGTACAATGTACACACACACACACACACACACACACACACACACACACACACATAATATAATATAGTACTACTAATAAAAATAACAATAACAGAAAAATATTACACTCGACTACTCGAGCGGTGTCTGAGACGAGGCGGATCGTATTTCGGCGAGTGTACCTAACCTATACGAGTATGTGCGTGAGCGGTGGCGACCGTTTCGTTCTCACGCCGTCGTCTCGCGTCCGCACTTGCCCGTGCCGTCGAGACGAACCCTTTCCGGCGTTGTCGCGTCGCCTCGAAAACCGTACGCGTGCGTCACTCACGTATGGTGAGCCGCCGCGCGTAAATACCGTCAACACGGCTCTGTTCGTACGCAAAGCGGTAAATGTTGTTTCGCACGAAAACGCCGATCACAAGTACGTCAGAATAGTGCGATTTTCACGATGCGAAAACGCCCGTGGATTAAAACGGTTCGCCTGTACATTTCCAATGCACTCGACGTCAGCATGTTTTTAACGTGCGCTACCTACGCACGTAAACTCGTCTCGACCGATTCGTACGCTCGCGCGTAGCTTATACGTATATTTATAAATAACTCGATCGGCCGTAATGTATAAACAGGAGGCACTATATACGTTATAGGTACAAATAAGTAACGTTTCGAGTGAGTTAAACGGGTCTCCCGTCGTCCAGCAACTACGGGGGTGCTAGGGGGTGCCGGAGCACCCCCAATTTTATTTTAAGCACCCTCAAGTTCCATGTCGTTCTGATTTCAAAGATCAGCTATAATTTTATAGTAAATATCGAGAGAGACTTAGAGCTAATGACATTGTTCCAGACGAAATCTTGAACACGTTAATTGCTGATACCGATAGAGATTATGTTTGACTCTTTAAATTAAAAAAAAAAAAAAAAAAAAAAAAAAAAACATAAGAAAATATTATAAGTAATAAAACAAGTTACATTTTTTCCAAAAATGGTATCGTATAAATATAATGATCGTATAATCTAAATATTGGCAATATGTAATGTTGGTTTGGGGGTGGGGGGGGGGCGGAGCCCCCGACGTCATTATAAGCGATTCATAATAGTAGCACCCCCAAGATTTGAACTCTAGTTGCGCCACTGTCACGGTAAGGCTCAAATCATAATAATTGATCACATTGAATCACATTGATTTCGTACGAGTCGTTATAATATTTATTATGTGTAATATGTCGTACCATAAGCAGTCCGGACGTGTATAAAATATAATAAGCAGTCACACGTGTATAAATAACGTATACTAATGACGACGGAGTCTCGTTACCCGAAACGATTGAACTGTTGTGTTGTTTTAATCCCTATATTTCATAATGACTACACCGCACCCGAAATATTGGATTTTGTTCGGCCGACAAAACGAAATCCTCGAAAAACGGCCCGCTCAGTAAACACGTGACGCCGAGCCCATCACGTGTTTTTCGTTTAATACTGTATAGGGACAGTGGCGAAAATAAAGGCGACATTTCGGGCAAGGACACTTCCGGACCGGGCACGATAAATGTAATTTTTCGACTTCATGGTAAATGCGTAAATATCGATATTTCTACGTGACCGTAAAAGTAAAAGGTACAAAAGGGCGTCCATATCAAAATATTATGCAAGTATGTAATACCCGAAATTCGTTAAAACGAAAACGTGATTTCATAGACGAAATTCGATTTTGAACAGTGCACATGTTTTTCCCGGTTTACTGAGTCATATTATAATGGTATATTATTGTTACCAGAAAATGGGGTTAATGTAGGATGCTGTATTAGATGTATACCACGGCGCGTGTCATGTCCCAAAAGCTTTCCAGAGCGACCAAGCTCTCCGCGGGCGCCGAAACTTATCGAAATACACGCACTACATGTGAACCAGTTCCGCGAAAACCACATGTCGAAAACTTTAATACGATATATTATTATTATTATGATTACGATTTTCCCGCAGAGAGCAAACACTATTCGGAGAAAATCCAGAGTGGTTACAACCACGCATGGTTACGCGGTTGTTTTTTTTTTTGAAAAGGGTGTATTATATTGATATGACGGACATGCAGTGTACGGAGAACTCTGCACGTGCTGTGTCATTCGTGGGTCTGTCCGGTTGGCGTGGGACGAACGATACAACGGGAGAAAATCAATATTAAATTGGCCTTTATATTATAATTATTATATTATACGTAATGAATGACGGTTATTGTCGAGTGATAATTGGTAATTGGTTATTGATATGTACATATATTATGTATAGAAGTGATAGGGACGTGAACATTTTCCCCATTACAGATTCAAAACTCGTAAGTAAAAAGAAAAATTGCCAAGTATCGCTGTTATGACAATAATAATCAATTTAGGAGATATTTAGATAATTTTCCAAAAAAAAAAAATAAACGATGAACAACTGGAGAAAAATCATAACCACACATTCATCTTTTACTAATTTAATTATTTACATATATTTGAGTATTAAACGTCAAGACAGCTTTTTCAATCGAATACCAATATTTATATTAAAATACAAATTTAACACTAAAAGTGATAAAATTATAAAACAATTAAGAGCATACAATGGAGGGGATGATTGTGACTGTATAGTGAATGGGGACAGAAAAAAAAAGTTGCTGACATAGGGATTGAGAGGGAACTTTAATAAAGATACTTTCGAGGAAATCAAGAGCATCCAGGGACCTACTCAACACTCAATATAGTCTTAATGAAGTTTTGGTTAGCTTTAATACGGTAATACTAGAGGTTTTGGATTTGTAGAAAATCATGGATATGAGAATAGTGCTGGTTAATTAAGAACATCTAAATATCTATTTTGAATCCATTCAAACTGAATTTATGTTTTGCAAGAAATAAATGCCAAATGATATTTGGAAATATTAATAAAAATATTCGAGTAAAAAATGTACAGGTGCGAAGTACAAAGAACAAAGACAGTATAAGTACTAGAATATTGTCCACTTTTAAATGTTTCTCTGTGTATAGTAGCCTTCAATTCTTAGATAAGTTTGCAGATTTTATATTCTTGTCTCTGTCATCTGTTTTTTTCTTCATTTCACATTCGTGTGTACTGTATACGAATTGCACTCTCATTTGCTTCCTATTTTTTCATGTACTGGTAGTAGCTAATTTTGCATTTTATCTAGAGGCCAGATAATAAAATATATATATATATATATAAAACAAAATTTAAATCCAATTATAAGTATTGTAACAATAGTCATTACTCATTATTATAGAAGATTCACTTAACAATTAAGGATGTAGAAGATAACAAGGATAAAGAAATGTGGAAGCATAATATAGTGGAGGCATCAAAGGTCATAGGTACATAATACATATACGGTAATGATGCTTGAGAAGATGAATATATTTTTATAAAAAAAAATATCCATGGTGGTGGCTCTATCCTCTTAATCCACCCACATAAATTCGCTACTGTGTGTACTCTAAACGTGATCTTCCTCTTTGGTTTTTTTCTTTCAATGCTCCTTTCTATAATTATTTTCATGAATGCTCCATATCTGTTGGCTTTATGGCCTACTCATTAATTTCTTCTTTTTAATCATTTTTCCATTAAAATCTTCTTTCTTATATACATAATATGAGTCCAGCTTATTTGCAACATTCTTCTATAGCTCCACATCGCAAATGCTTCTATTATTTTATATTCCTCTGCTGTTATCATTGTTCATGTTGTTTCTCTATCATATAACACAACGCTCCAAACGTACGTTCTTAACAAGTTTTTTTTAGATAAGCTGGTGCTTTTTGAAGTTTGAGAATAATAATGCCTTTTTAGTTATTATTATTAAAAGCTTTTTTGGTATGATCAATACGTTTAATTATTTCTGTCTTATTCTGCTGATTACGTTACCCCAAAGTTGGGCTATTTAAAATGTAGAAATACGATAAAATAATAATAGTAAGAAATATGAGATCTTTGCTCTTCAATTTAAATGTCGATTCATGTATACAAATTAATAGCAGTAAAATTATTTTTAGGCTTTCTAAATTTTTAATATTTTTTTAAATTCTATGCAGAATATAAAAAAACTGGATATACTTAGGCCTCTCATTCATCAAAGTAACATGACGCGTGATTTAGTACGTAATATATCAGGTGACTTTTTAGTTATAGATACAGAAAACGCGAGTCCATCCACCGGTCTTACAAGTTAGATCACATATTTTTGTGTCATTTTAGAAATGTTGCTAGTGACGATAGTGGAGTGTACATTACTTTTTTCATATGTCATAGCACGCGCCACGCTTCTCATTGGTAGATGAGAGACTATTATTTTTAGAAGTAAGTTTGGAATTCGTTATGCAATGATCTTAATCACCATTTGTCCTGCGATCACCTTACAAATGCGCACGGATTATGGATGCTGCAGTTATTAGTCGCTGACGTTGAACAACTTTTTGTCGATTAAAATAATCCGAAGCTGGGCGAGACAAGATTAGTTTATATATTAATGTATATCTAGTATATTATACCCTTAAGGGTATTGGAAGTGGCGGCGATTTCCTATCTTTCTCTCTCTCTATCACCTACGTAACATATCAATTTAGACATTTTCTATTTCCAACGTACCAATTGATATAGTGATACGATAAAGATTGTGAAAACGGATTTGAATTTTTTGTGAAGTATACTTTAGACCGACTTTCTTACATTAGTTATATTTTTAATTTTATCCCTTCAAGTCCTACCAAAATTCCATTAAAATATTTGGATATGTAAAAATGTACATATCTATTTGGTATTTATGGAAACGTCTCTATAATATGGAAAAGTTGTTCTAAAGAAGACTTTGCGCGATGAATTAAGATCAGTTTTCAGAATCCTTATCATTAGGTCGATCGACAGGCTGGAAACAGAAAACATATAGATTGCTATGTTACGTGTAAGATAGAAAAAAACAGAAAATCGACACTTCAAATCCTCTTAATATTGAAAAAGACATTGTCAACATGATATAGCTCTAAGAAAGTGTAAATTAAAAATATTATCAAGTTTCTCGGTTTCGTATTATCTCTTACATTCCACAATCAATGTTTATCAAGAAGGGGAGGGGGAAATGTAAGTCTTTTATATACAATGTATACATGTATAATGTACATATACAATGTATACAAGACGCAGCAGACAGTGTATTTCTTATGGTCGGGAAAACAAAACAAATAATTATTATTACGCACAGATAACTTTATACAATGCATTGCGGTGGACACTGATGCGCCCGGTAAACAGGACGACAGCGTAGAAATATATTACGTTTTACAAAACATACCCACGTGTGTATTATCATTTTAAGTAACACCTAAATGCATTTAAGTAATATGTAAGAGAATTCCGGAAAAATTGCATTGCATAGTCATAATTATGGGACAGTTGTCACTTAATTTAGCCCGTAAAATTAATTGGTTAGGTTAATGCAGGCGGCATTTAGCCATCTCGTAAGTATTTATATTAGGTATTCTATTATATCTAAAATTCTGATCTATTAATGATTCAAAATACCATAAAATTAAACTTAAATCATATAATTATTATTCAAATTGAAGAATTTATTTGAAACAAATATAATTTAGCACTCGCGTGGTTTTTCATATTTTTTGTTCACATCCATTTAGTTTTCAACGAAAAGAACTATAGTGAAGTCAGAATTGGCCAGTCATCAAATTAGTTTCGAAGTTATTGTAATTTCAATTTTAATGATTTTACAATATTGTTTCAAATGGCAAAGAGTTGTGTGATTTTGTACATATATTTAGTGTTTGCCGACTATTATTATAATATTATAATACTTTATAAAATATAGTTCGACGAAATGCTGTTTGTACATATATATGTGTAGACTGTATAGTACTCATCGAAAATGTTTATTGCGAGTGTACACACCGCACACTATTATTATTACGTCTATATTGACATTTATATTTCGTTTGTGTGCCTGCCAAAAGGTCGAAGACCAAATGCGCTCGAGTAACGACTAGACGGTTTTATGTACACCAAAAACAGTTTGCGATGCACAGACGGTAATGATAATTATATACATTAATTTAAAACCGCACGTCGCCGCCACTCGTTATAATTTTCGTTGTTAAACGATTCCAATTTTTATTTTTTTTTTATGAAATATCGTACTTACTAAATATAATAATACGTGTATAATGTATAGTACAATGCACGGTGATTTTATTATTAGATAAATATTCAAATTTGAGAAAAATGCATAGTACAGGCGAAAGTGAACTAACGATCGTAGGAGAACGGTTTTGACTTTGACGGTCGACTTTTGAAAACAATTTTAACGAAAAACCGTGCAATTTATGAAAACACAGCGTAAAGGTATTATATATACATATACATAAATATATTTTTGATTGATTTCAATGGTTAAAGGCGTTTTTTTTTTTTCGAATGGAACGTAGTAGACACGTATATTATTGTGTCCGACTCGGTTATCTCTTTCTAACACACGCGTAGTAAATGTAGTTTTGTATTTTCAATTTCGTGAAAAATACGTTGATTTCAGGATACGATTACCGTGTAATCGTAATTAATGAAGAGAACATAATCTATGACACGAATAGACATTTTTTTTCGATAAATTTTATTTTCAGTTTTTTACAAGTGTCGGTATATGAAAAACGTGATAATTAAATTACGAATATTTCGCTTAAGGGATGCTGAGATTTTATAAATCGCGTTATCTATAATATAATATATGCAGCGATGCTGGGGGGTTGATTCCCAAGAGTGGGGCGCATCGTTGGTGCTGCAGTATTTGGCCGTATCCTGTCAGAAAAAATAGAGTATATTGTTTTAAAAAAAAACGTTTTTTTAGGTCCGTTTAAATTTATTGCGAAAATCTCTACGTAGTGATGTTTATAATACATTTTCATAGATTAAATTTTTATCCGTTTTGAATAAATTATATAAAAAAAACTTTACTGTCACCCTGTAATTATAGTTACTTATGGAAAATAATTAGTTATTGCAGTAATAAAAAAAAAACATTACTCGTTATAACGTACATAATATTTACCTATATGAAAACGTTGTATACATGCGTTATACTATTTCTGCCTATAGGCTATGTATATATAATATAATAACAATAATATAAGCCAACCTTGTTCCGATTAATCAATACGATATAATTTAGCGTTTTAAATATTATACATTAAATTATACAAAAAAAAAACAATAATAAATAAAATGTAATAACAATACGCGCGTTTACAAAAAACAAAAATAAATAAGAATACTTTGTACGATTGAGAAATTGCTGGCCGAAAAAAATATTATTCACACGCGTGCACATATAATATAATGCATGAAATATTCATAAAAAAAATTTTTAGTGGCGACTGACTGGCCGACCGATAGGTATATTATTATTATACGTAGCGTCTGGCACCAGTTTTATTGTAAATGACTGGATAATGTCGAAAAATGTAATTTTGGACGGTGGGACCGTATACACAGCGCACACTAAAACAGACTTATCGCACGCACTCGATGACGTGCGAATATGTAATTTCCCCCCCCCCCCCGAGACATTTTTTTGCACAACCCTTGGTTATTTGGATATAGCTGTATATATATATATATATATATATATACAGAGTGAGTCATCGCGTATATAAATATGAAATATACGACTGAGGTTTGGATCTATAAATAAAAAATGGATTACAATATACATTAATATAGCAATATAGTAAATAGACTTCATTTATAGCTATTGAGTTGCACATAGTTTTAATGCATTATTTTAGATTCTGAGAGTAGTGAGAAATGTGTGTGTGTGTTTTTTTTTTAATACACTTTTTCGGGTAAAAGGAATAGAATTAGAGTTTTCCAGTAAAGAACCGTCTGATGGTATAATATTATTATCCAGGTTGAAACTTTAAAGAGGTTATTATTCCTGCAGTATAGTTTTAATGGAGTCTCTGCTGAAAATGACGAGAAATGTTTATGAATCGCAAAATAACATTATCATGCCAAACTTCGCTCTGCCGCAGAATCGTTTTTCGAACGCAATAATGATTTATCTTTGCTTTAAAATTTATAAAACAATAATACTACACCATTTTGTCAGAGGTCTGAAGGAACGATGAACCAACAAAAGTCATCATTAACCGGTTTAGCTATTTATCTTTTGTATATTTATCAATAACATCAAATAATAATAATAATACGCAACATAATTATATTTAAAAATCCGTCCAGATACTGTAGGTGGTAGGATCTTAGTCCACCGTTCCTTCGGTTCTCGAAGGAGAATATATTTATTATTATACATTTGAATATAAAGATTCATAAAACGATTCTGGGAGCATTTCGGTATAGGTAATTTGATTTTCCGATTTATAAAAAAGTACCGTTATTTTCGTTTTAGTTTTCCTTTACGTGCAGAAGACTATATAAAAATAAAAAAATAATCTCTATAAATTATACCAATTATAATATGAATTTCTCAGAAATCTTTTATTATCTTATCTTAGAAATTTATCAAAAACTTTTACTCGACTTCTTCTATTCGAAAAAGTGTATACATACATAAGTTTTTTTAAATGTAAACACCATTGTTTATTTTATTGTAAAACCAATACATTCCTTTGCACTATCGTTACGTTCAGAATCTAAAACTAATATTCAAGTAATAGGTTATTTATATTTACTAAAAACATAAATAGTTTCAACATGCCTACTTAATAAAATAGAATTGATGCACTATTTCGACTATTTATATGTTTATTAATATTGCATTTTCCTGCGTTTTTACTTGTAAATTTATGTGTATCCAAGTACTAAATCAATATAATCTATATCTATACGGTTATGTTTATTTCTATGAATATATTTCAATATAGCTAACCAGCCTATAACTATTTCTCGTGGCATGACTATAATATTATGATATGAATAATATAAATATATTGTAAAATCGTCACAGTATATAATATGGTAATGATATTGTAAGAGCGCATATACATATGTATATTTATAAAACGTCCATTTGTTTTCTATACAGATATATTTTTGCTTTTAATACCGATTCTGAATTTTAAATCAAATATTCAACATAACATAATATTTAGTATAATTTCAGTGTCATACAAATCATTTGTAAGCTGGAATGACCCGAATGAGCCCCCCTTCTTTAAGTATAAAACGTATAAGCACTGAATTTATCACTGAACCTTGACTTTAGTTCATGAATAATGTGTTTTAAAATGTACATTTGAACAGCTATTATTGTTTATGAAATTCAATAATTCTTAGATCGTGCAAATCAATTATACATATATACAAAAAAAAAAAAAAAATTACAAAAATGATAAAATATTATATTCATCGGTTTAGTCACATATAGTAAACGTTAAACAAAAAGTTTCATAATATCGACCATCCTGTTCAAAACGCATCTAAAAAAAATATAAAAGCGAGATATCATCGACACAATAATTTTTCTTTTATGTAATCAATTTCAATTCAATAACGCAATGACAATTGGTTTAATTATTAATCTATAGATAACCCTTGCTATCGATTTAAATAAAAAAAATAAAAACAAATTAACAAATAAACAAATAAAAGAAACGTAAGTATCGTGAAAAAGTAATCTACATGAGTGTAATTATTACATTTAAATATAAGTATTACATTATTTTTTAAAAATTCGGTCGAAAAAGTGGCCTCTAATTTTTTTTGGATACATTACTGAAATATACAAATAAACAAGCAGAACTTTCGCTATATTGGTCGGGGACGAACCCCTCAAGAAATGTATCAATGACCCTTAGCTCAAGTAACCGTGTATAGAATGCCGTTTCATCCTTGGGGGTAATTAACCCTTATTTTTGTTGAGAACGAAGCCTACAACCTGGCAGTAACAGTGATCGCCAAATGTGCTACGTTCATATGTGACTGCATGTTATACAGACTTTCTTTCTCCCTGCATTAAGCAATTATTATGAAACCCTTATTTTTCAACAAGACAGCATGACAAGTTACATTGCACGGGTGACAATGATTTTCTTGATAAGTGTTTTCCAAAATCACCTTATCAGTCGAATCGGAGATATCCCACCCTCGTTCCTCTGAAATAAGTTTCTATGGTCATTTTATTTGGCCTTATCCGAAAATACGAGTTCTTCAAACTCAGCCTCAAATGATCAATGGCGTATTTAGGAAGGGTGGTGGACGAGGGTGACCCCGCATGGCATTTTTTATTTTATAAAAATATATATTCTTCTTCTTGAATTTTTACAGCCTATGCAGACGAGGACATTTATATGCTTCCACTACAATCCACCGTATGTTTCTGTCCTCATCAGTTGCTTATCCTTGCTACTTGTTAGCGCATTTATTATGATATTCTTTAGTTCTGTCTACATAATATCTATCGTATACTTGGTCGACTTCTCGAACTTTTACCTCTTATATTCTCTACCACGTCTTCCTTAATGATTAATCTACAAACGTGGTCAGTTCACTCGAGTTTTTTACTTATTAGTTATAATAATATTATGTCTAAAATTTATATTGAGATTTTAATAAAATTGTCGCACGTCTTTATTTCTTCTTTTCTATATAGGTACTCTTTAAAAATTGGGCCCTATATTATATCTGTCAAAACACTTTTCTCCAAATATTATAATTTTTTCATTATATCTTATATTATATACCTAGATCGTATTTCATACGTACCTATGAAAAACTCCTGATCACAGAAAACTCAGATCTCTTAGACAGCTATTTTGATTCGAACAACTTTTCCAAGGCATAACATTTAAAACTCAGCTTTTAGCAGCTGACATTCTCAGCTTGATTTCATTGAACATATTGTATTACAGTTAACAGTAAGTTGTTTATATTAGTTCTAAGCTAATATTTAAAGTTAATAATTTGTCGAAAACATAGTTCTCCACTACCATACTGTAGTTATTTACTGCTGTCTCTCAGTCCTCAAGCTATTATCAGATAATAAAAACATTAGAAATTCAAAAATGATTTAATATACTTTTAATTTTCAACATAATCTGAGATTTATTTTATTGACATTCTAAGTAAATCAATTTGTTATAACTATTTTATAGATTTTATACAGTCGTAACCTCTCCCCCAACTTGACTTAAACTATAATTTATTGTTGTAATCCGCCCCTAGATAAAATGCTAAATACGTTACTGCTAATGACTATTGAGGTATAGAGGTATATAGTACCCATAATCTATAATATAGGTATATTCAAAAAACGAATTTGTAATGAAATCAACACGATTCTTTGGGATATGCTCCGCAGGGTAGTTGGGGAGGGATTACACGTGCTTCAGCAACCCCGAAATATCAGATTTATTTTTATTTATATAGTTTACATTTATATTATATAAGTGATGTATGAACTATGGTCTAAAGTTATATATATAGTCTATAGATATTATGATAGCATTTGCCATATTTTGTATTACTCCATAAATAGACTATATACAAATCGAAAAAATAGCACTCTCCGAGTCTTGAAAACGTTATATTTATAACGTTAAAACGATAGAAATCGAATACGTTTTAAAATGGAAAAAGTCATAACACAAAATTTAAATAACGTTTTAAAACGGAAAATGCGTTATAACAATATAACGAAAAAAATAATCAAGCTCTCCACGAAAAATAATCCTGGCTACGACACTTCTAATTTTTGAAAAACCGAGGCTCATATTAGTGCTGAGCACCTAATCCAGATCAACCCGTTTCCGCATAACTAATCCGGATCGATCCGGATTGATAAATATGTTATAATCCGTTTAATCCGGATTGCGATTACAATCCGGATTAACGGATTACACGATGAATTCGGATTACATAATTAATCCGGACTACAAGACGAATCCGCGGATTAACGAATTTCACGGCGAATCCAGATTACATGATTATCGTTATCACTGATTCGAGATATCACTGAAAAATAGTTTACAACTTTTATGGAATACGCGCAAAACGAACAAATGATAAAAACAACCACGATCGAAATACACGTTAACCGTTTTAATTGTATTAAACTTTCCTACAAGTCGACTATTACACTGACGGATCATTTCCACAATCCGGAAAATATTTGCAATCCGGATTGACGGATTATACCGACAATCCGGATTATATTCGCAATCCGGATTGGCGGATTGGATCCGAAATCCGGATTGAATCCAGAATCCGGATTGTATATTTTAATCGGGATTACGGATTGGTCAAAGTAGTGCTCCTCAGCACTAGTTCATGTACATAATATACTATCGTGTAGATTAATTTTTTCGTATAATACATATTATTCGATACGTATTTATCAACGCGACTGTTTATTATTTTCGTTTTTTTTTTTTTTTTTTCATGTCAAACGTCGACGTTTCACCCGCAGATAAAAAAGTGTTTATTTTTATTTTTATTTTTTTTTTCTAGTCTCGAACTGGACGGCCGTCTATCCTCCCGCCATATCGTATAGTATACATCGTGTTGCATATCGTAATAAGTCGTATCCAGATATTTTACGACCATAATATATACATAATATACCATAATAATATGTGCACATATACACATATACGTACACGATTAAGTCCGAAGTCGACTGGTATACCGAACAATATTCGCCAAGACGCAGTAGCTTTATTATATAGGTGTGTGTGTGTGTGTGTGTGTGTGTATTGTACCTATCTCATAATCACTTTCTAACCTAACCGTCATCGTCGTCTTTGTGTATACAATATTATAACATGTATGTGCGTTTTCACCGCGCGCCAAAACTGGGTCATGAGCGACGGCAAGGAATTTTCATTAACCATTGCCGTATATAGCTCATTAACGTCATCGTCATATTATTATTATTATTATTATTATTAAACGCATAACGTATTTACCGCGTTTTCGCCCGCCGGCGGCCGTTTTTATTTTTTACATCGTCTTTGTGTTGTACCTATATATATAATACGATATCATTGTATGTGTTCCAATAGGAATATGACGCGTAAAAAGACGCGTCGCAGGCGGTCCGGAAGAAGCGCCGCGTTAATGATAAGCCCGATGATGGTTAACGAACATTCGGTCCATAGCGCAAGTAAATACTAGGCACGTCAGCTGCTGTAATTCCATTTTCGCTTATAACTGCGCATGTTCCCCGGACACGGAATAAACGATAACAATGTCATGGAGGAAAGAGTCTCCTCTATTGGTATGTTAATACCAATAATAATATATGTACAATATTAAGGTGAAACACGTCTTGAATAAACAAAATGATAATTGCGAGTGTTTTGTCAATGGACGTATTAATAATTCGTAACAATATTACGATCATTTTAAATTAAGCCGGAGATAATTTTTCCATGAATTTTGTCGTTTATTCCGTGTCTGGGGAACATTTTATATGCGCCGTGTTATCTATAACTGACATGCCTATTTACCATAGATAATAAATATACGGATGGGCTACTCCTATATTGAATGTGCATGGGGTTGCGGTCCATTTTAAAGAAGAGACAAGTCACTATTAGAGTGTTTCTCTTTCTCGCATGGGGTATATTTTAAGGTTATGTTAAACTATTTTCTAATGAAATCGTGAAGAAATTACCTATGGCGATAACAGTTGTTTTCAAATATTGATAATTTATTATGTTTACATTTATGTTAATATTGATTATTGAATATTATAATATAATGTAATATATAATATTATAATACGAGTATATTTGTAAATAATATTAAATACAATGTATTATAGTGCTATTTATTGTTATGAATAATAAAGATATTTTTTTTTAAAAATATATTTATTATCTATGAATATAATATTAATTCCGAAAATATGGAATAAACAGTAACTTGATAATGGAAGAAAAATAAGCCACCCCATATAATTCATATAAAATTACCAATGATAAGATGGCAATGTCTCATCCATATATTTATTATCTATGCTATTTACTTATGCCATGATTCGATCCACGCAAAATCGTGCATTTCCTCGGCGCCATATTTTCCGAAAAAATAAAATAAAATGAAATCATTTCTCAAACATAATATTATATGAACGCGTGCGATATTCGACATCATATGCTCACCCCCACCCTCTAAAAAAAAAAATCTTATTTAGTAAATATTGTCACGCACGATAAATATTTATCAGAAACGATGTTGTTGACGGATTTAGGAGTTGCTGTAGTTGTTGTTGTTGCTGTTAAGTCGTCGTTACGAGTCTGTATGAATGTATAAAACTACAAAATGCAAATAATTCTGTATGTTGTATAAGACGGTTACGATTGAACCGTATATACGCGACCAAAACGATTCCAAAGATAGGCTCATTTTCCTCCAAAAAAATTAATTTCTTCCCACCCCCCTCCCACAAATAGAATACTATTTTACTTTTAATAATTTTTGGCCAATATGTATTGTATAAGTACACTTAAAACATATATGCAACATTATTTAATTAACATAGCGTGTTTCACAGAAACCGGGAAATATCTTGGATTTAAATTGTCCTAGTGCAGAGTGAAGCGATCGATTGACCCGGCTCGATTTATATAATAAGTGAGGCTGAAATAAATACTGCCCATAAACTTATATTTTTTTACCTAACAGTTATGGACAGTGGAGGACTACGGAATTATTATTATTTTGGAGGAAAATGGCAAAGGCCGATTTGAAGAGTGCGTATTCTTGATATTTACGCGTGTAAAATCGTTTCGAAACGGTGCGAGCGCGTGAAGAAATTTTCCTAAAATTACATGTGCTATATATGACACATTTTGTTATTTTCCCCATTTATTTTCATGAAAACTTTTTTGTTATTATATGGACGTGTATGTAATTTACACCAAATTTGACCAGAATTTTCGGGTGCAGACATACAAACCAAAAATAAATGAAAAAATAAAAATAAAAACACATCAATTTAAAATTAATAATCCTTTATCTCCGCTCAGAATCATAAAAATCATGGAAATATTATTATTTTGTTAATAATGTCATGATATGAATCAATGATATTTTTGAAATTACTAAAACTAAACTTGCAGGACTAGGTAATTTATTATTGTTATTATATTTGTAAAATTTAAACAATATTTTATATTTTTTACAAGTCCTATACATATATATATATATATATAATATATATGCCAACAATTTTTTTCTGTGCTTGTTTATATTTAAATATTTGAAATGAGTCTTTCTTAAAAAAAAAAAAAAAAAACGTGTGTGTAGTACGAAAATATGGAAATTTTAGTCCCAAGCGTGAATACAGTATTATAATATATTATCATTTTTCGACAAATGCTAATAAAAAATTTACAAAACAGTTTTCGAATTATATTCCGAGTGAACATATAACTATGGCCGTAGCTATTTTCCCCCCAAAAAAGGTCTATTCCTTTTTCTCCTTTTTCCTCCACTGACCGTGTAGGTATATGTTATTATATACGTTTCTCGATTGTCCATTTTACTTCAAAAAAATACAATACTCGTAGTTATAGATATTTACCATTTTTGCTCATATATTGCCAAATTTTTGATTTTTGAATAAAATTTAATTTAATATTATATAATAAATCTAATTAAAAAGAATGAATAAAGACAAAACCAAATTAAAACATAGCGATATTATTACTAATTTATATTACTATCTATATTTTAATTTTTATTCTATAGTTTAGGTAAATAGTAAATACAATGAATATAAGTATATATTTTTTTTGGGAAGAGGAAATGATCCCGTTCATCATGTTATATACAAAATGATTATATTATTGTGCTCAGCTAGTTTTCTCTGTGAAAATTCATCTTTCTAAATTTATGTTTTTATAAACTTAAGATATTTATAATTTTAAAAAAAATAAAATTAAACAAAGATAAAATATTCAATGATAAAATTAGGCAAACACGATATAAGAATATGACTCTGTACACTGTACGTATATAGTATTACGATATACAATGAACAATTTACGTGATGAGTATTTTTAATTTTTTGGAAAAATAATTTTTAGGCCTGTAGAAGGGTAGACACATACATGTATATATTATATTATGATTTGGCTGCAGTGCAGTCTGCATTGTAGCGACACGATGGTCTCGTATATATTATTATTTATGTGAGAGGGATTTTTTTCTTTTTTTTTTTTTTTTTTTTTTTTGCAGGTATCAAAAAATGACTGCGCAGTCGATTGCATTATATTTCC
>JAIPRL010004683.1:0-19302 GCA_025469235.1 Pemphigus obesinymphae | reverse complement strand
CGACACGATGGTATCGTATATATTATTATTTTTATAAGCGGGTTTTTTTTTTTTTTTTTTTTTTTTGATGCAGGTATCAAAAAAGGACTGCGCAGTCGATTGCATTATATTGCCATGACTGCTGTCCGGATCAGGTGACATGCATCCAGTGCAACCCTAAAACCGGTTTTTAAGGGATCGCAAACAACACAAATACCTACGTCCTACGTGCTGTGTGTCGTAGGAGGGTGTGTTGGACGTCATTTGTAATTCACTATAACATTATATATTATGTGACGGTTCAAAAATTAGTAGATACGTTTAGTAAGAACCAAATAAAGTTATATTACATAAAAATACACGAATTATAACGCATTTGTATTGTATTGATACAAACATGAGCGTAGGTACGGTTTACAAAACATATTGTTTAAAACGTAATTGGTACAAAATTCGTGTATACCATACATTTGAATATATTTAAAAACCGATTTCAGTTCATCACATTGATGTATAACAATTTTCCGTAATGTACGGTGGTAATACTCTTACTTGACTCCTATCCGAAAAAATGCAAATATATTTAGCAAATAAATATAATTTTTTTTTTTTATAAATTACCAAAATGTAGTCACTAATTTTGAAAATATAATCAATAATCGTGTCAGTATAATGCAGTGTTACACAGTAAATACTTGGTGTATATTTCAATAGTCTCTCTATGTATACCTACTGCAGTTATTATTTTTCAATTTATAACAATTTTCGGTATCTAATTTTCCTTTGCGCTTATAAGAAAATTACAGGGAAAATTGAAATATGACCTAACTAGAATTTCAATTAGAATACATGTACAATCGGCAAAGGTCGATACCCCTAAATTCGAATTCAAATCCTTTTACCCGAAAATGTATTTCTAGAAAATAAAAATAAAATCTACATCATTGTAAAACGCTGAGAATCTAAAAGTGAAGGATAAGTCGAACTCATGTAAACATAATGTAAAATTCAAATCTGTTTCCAAAAGTCTTATGCCTGCTAGGTTACTACAGTTAGATCTATCGTAGAATGATATACATAAAATATGGGTATTATTTTTGGGTATAAAAACAGCCCGGTTACAACCCCTTTAGCAATAACTATATATTATAATAATATATTTCAAATTTTTTTTATTTGTATATATGATTTTACATAATATACAAATTATATTGATACAGCATAAATAAAATTATATGTAGCTGGTGCTCTACATTGTGCGAATTAAATTTCATGATTGAATTGGAAAATTATTTTTTTATGTAAATATAGCCGAAGAATATCAAAAAAAATGTTTATGTAGTTCGAAATGTTTAATATTGAATTTGGTAAAACGACCTTTTTCGTTAAATTACCCTAAAATATGTTTACTTGAAAGAGTGCAGTCTATTACAGTGTGGCAGTGAAACCACTGCTGCGTTGGCGATATTTTATACGTCATAATACAGAGTGATTATTTTATCATGCTCACCTAATGTTCACTGAGAATATTCTTATTTTTAACATTTTTGTTTTTATACATTTCAGATACATATTTCACTATAATTTTAAAACAAGTTTAAATTATTCATTATTTTTTTCCTTTTTAAGTTTTATACTTTTCTTAAACGGCAACCTATATTTTTGACTTAATATTCCGACGTACAGTATTTTTTATGAATATTTTTATGTATCAACATCGAACATTTAAGTAAAAGTTCATTATTGGAAAGCATTTTTTTATAGAAGGTTTGCGGAGGAACGGTGAATATTTTATTTAGTATTCTGCAGTGGCGTATTTACAACTCTCTTTTTTTTGTGGGGGTGTAATCATAATCACATAAACTTACACCAAGTTTCATCATTACAGTATGTGATTTTCTATAAATTATAGCCTAAAATCCATAGTTATGATTTTAGGTCCACTAATTGATTAATATGTATGTATCAGTTTGCGGTACGAGAGAAAAATAAAGAAATATTAGTTGATACCACTTTAGAAACTTAAAGCAAGCAATATCTTTTATACTTATATCATTAAAATCTGGTATAACAAAAGTATTTTTAGCTACTGAAGAAATTGATGTTTCATCAGTTCACTGAAAAGTTAAAATTAAATTTTGTATTTCAATTTCCTATCAATAAATAAATAAATTCATAAAATATGAATGCACTTACATAATAATTAGAAAATATTTTTAATAAATTAAGTTAGTTTTAAAACCTATTTATTTTTCTAATACCTTCTCTGTGTCTTTCTTTAACACCTAATTTAAATGTTTACTAAAAACTAAATACATACATGTAAATACATAATAGTTATAACTTACATTATTTAAAATGTAACAGAGTTAAATAAATTATTATTTTAATTAAACTATATACAAATAAAGCTAGTACAGTTTTAAAAATGATTTAATGCAAGCATTGCAAGCTACAATACAGATATATAATTTATAAAACTTACTGAATAACTTTTTAAAGTTTTAAGTTCAAAATATTTAGTTTAATAATCCTATCAACTATACTTTGTCTGTCGTACTGTATGGTGAAAATTGTAACACTTACCTTACTTTTGTCAATTCTTTTAAAATACGAATCAATAGCTTTTATCTTTTTTTTTTCATAGGCTCTATTGCTTCTATTTTTCGGTCATACAATTTCCGTTAATATTAAATATATTTACAAGATATCGTACCACACTAGTAACTACTAAATATTTAAAGTAATAATTACAAAAAAAAAAAAAAACATAAAACAACAAAATATTTTAGAAATTTTGTTAATAATGCTTTTACCTCCATGGCTTTTATTGTATATATCAGCTGGCTTCCCTTTGACCGAAAATGTTGAAATTACAGTGTATCCGCTTATAGATTAAATTCATTTGTTTAAATATTTTATTTTTATTTCACAATAATATTTATCATATTATTATCAACTGTCAAGACTTGTCAACACATTTACTAATAAATTACTCATTGAATTTTGACTAATTGAAATTTTCTATTATAACAATTTAAAATAACCACCGAAAAAAGCGTTTGGAGGAATGGAAACTCTGTCCATCCCCCGTTTGGTATTCTGCACTACTACTCTGCTCTTGAAAAAATTAAATGCAAATAATTAATTAATTGTTAACTCAATATTCAATAATAATGGATTAAAACGAATGGAAAATGTTTGTGCATTGGAATATCGAGTAAAAAATATAGGTTACCGTGTAAAAAATGTACAAAACCTAAAAAATTATAAACAATTCTAACTTTTTATAAAAACATAGTGACATAAGTGCTTCAAGTTCACAAAAAATTATAAATTAATAAAAATAAACATTCATATATAGAAAATTAGGTGAGCACGATTAAAAAAAAAAAATCACTTTGTATACAAATACAGTATATATGTGCGTGTTGTTGTATGTATGTATGCTCACGTCGAAAACGAATCGTTTCGAAAGTGGCGGCAGCGACAACGTGTCTGCTAATTTCATAACGACGTAATACGTTGTTGTGCTGTTTATTATGCTCAAAAAAAAAAAAAAAAAAAACAAACGATCGTCTTGCGGGACGTATAAAAAAAAAAGAGCTTTGTGTTCGTCTCATACATATATATATATGTGTGTGTATATAGTAATAATAATTACTTTAAACAGTATATATTTGTACGGAAAGAGTCATAACCGTGGTAATTTAAAATTGTTCTTTTTTTTTTTTTAAGATTCATTATGCGCAAAAATATTGTCATTCACTATAGAACTTTTTTAATTTTTTGTATTTTTTTTTTTTTTTTATGTCCATCAATTTAAAATTAGTTTAATTAGAAAAAAAAAAAACCGAAATTTTAATCTGCTCGTTACATCGATAAAACCGAGTAAAAACTCTTCGAACGACATGTTTATAATAAGAAAAAAAGAGAAGTGGCGGAGGAAAAATATGAATTTTTCACTTATTTGTTCCATAATAATATTTCAGGAGTTTGATAACTACACGAGACCGCTTACCGTGTTTTGTTCAAAACCGTCCGAAAACGATATTAGAATATTCTTAGATTCTTAGATTAGGTGGTTAATATGGTAGGTACCTATTTGTTTTTCCACGATACACCTATACGCCGGCAGTCATGCATCTCGTCTTGTGAGTTTTTCAAATTTCATATAGGAAGAGGAGAGGACGACGAACGAAGGAAGGAGATGTCTATCGCAGGTTTATACATTATACGTCTGTGATGTATATTAAAAATGCCAACAAGACGGTTTAACCTAAAAATTGCACATTTAGAGCCGTATTTCGAGTTTTATTCCTGTACGCCGATGACGATTAGTAGTAGAATTTTCAATTTCTTCGTAGGAACTGAGCGGCGGCCCGTCAAGCTTATAACCTGCTGTACCGTTCAACGATCGCGTCGTAATCATAATAATAATAATAATGATTAATAATAAATAATAATAATAATAATAATAAATAATAAACTAGCGTGTGTGTTTAATTTAAAATATTATACACTGTATCCGAACCTATTAACATCGTTTCTACGTCTTGCAAACTGTGCCGCGTGCGGCGGCGACGGCGGTTAAGGACGAATTATTATATATTATTATTTCTAAAGAATTTTACTTTCCCAAACAATTACACCGTTGTAATACACTATATTATATTATGATAATTTATAATATACTGTACGACACGAACGCGATGGCGTGATGACGACGTCATACACACACACCTAATAATATTGTTTTCGTTTTACATTTTTGTCAAGGAAACCATCATCTGGTACAGTGCAATTTGCGTGTTTTCATGATGCACGAATACTGTACATTATGACTGCAGTTAACAATTAAATATGCGTCCGTAAATAATTGTAATTAATATGATCCGTTGACCCGGTGAGATTTCGGTGTGTGTGTGTGTGTGTGTGTGTGTGTGTGTGTGTGTGTGTGTGGGGGGGGGGTTAAACAAAAAAAAAGACACGGTCCAGATGCGGCAGATAGTGCAATAAGTCCCCATACGTAGAATCTCCCACATGACACATTAATATGATATTATTTTAAATTTGAATGTAATGAAATATATGAATCATTGCATTCGATGAAAAACCGTATATTATATGCAGACGGTAGAAGTTTGTCCATCGTCTTGGATATAGTAAAGTGTACTGTTAAAATTTTAAATTTTAAACTAAAAATAAACCATTGCGTTGAAAAATGATTTTGATCAAAGTTTGGTATAATAGCATTGAATAAAAAAAAAGCCCATTAGTAGAGCCGTAGGGGTGGAAACACTTCGCTCCTCGTATAGGATATACTGGTGGTGGATTTATTGAAATTTAAAGCAATGATAAATGCATTTTATTCGATAAAACGATAAAGCAATGCCTGATGTAGTATTATTTCACCACTATCATTAACATTTTCTCTTATTTTCAGTTTTCTTTTACGCTTAAGAAAACTACCGTAAAAATCAGAAATACCCAAAGAGTGTATAGACGCATAAAAATTTGAAAAACTAAATTTTAAAATTTCTGAAAAGTGGTAAAAATTTTATTTTTAATGTTATCACGTCAATACCGTATAAACAGTTAATATTTGGTGTTAATTTCAAGTCTCCGACTTGATTATTTTCCCATTTACAACAATTTATTTCTACCAAGAAAATATCCGAAAAAGTATAAAATCACAAAATAGATATTCATACTTGAAAAGTGGTCAAAAAAGTGTCGACACTTTTAATCATGTTAATATGATGCTATAGTATAAATAAATATTTGATGTAAACCTCAAGTCTCCGACTTGGTAATTTTCCTACCGATAACAACTTTATAGGTCACTCTCGGTTGTTTTCTTTATTTACGTAAAAGTAAAACTACTGAGAAAATAAAAAAATTACACGCATCAAAACCATACCATAGCTGAAACGAATTTGCCATAAAAAAGCACTTTACTCCAAAACTCCTACACTTCATTCTTTCTAGCCGAAAAGATATTTCCAGAAAAAAACAAAATAATAAAATAAATATCAAAATCAGAATTTAAAATAGTAATACGAGTATGCCTATGCATATTGGATACACATACTCGTATATTATAATATATTTATATCAATGGACAAACGATTGGCGACCACCAATAATATATATCGCAAAACCGGACGAAGTAATATGATATTGTTATTTGACGACGACCCCGCGCGATCGTGTACATACAAACCTATATTATTATTATGTGCGTCGAACGAGGCCGAATCGGACTTACGACGGATTAAATTTCCACTTCGATATAACACGGCAGTATTATTCTAAAGTGTAATCGAAATATGTTATAGCGTGTAAGTGGTGTACATTTTAATCCGTTAACGAGTTTAAAAACGTATTCGCGATCTCAACTACGATTTCATTAATATATTTGTACCTAATACCGTCGCATTAGTAAATATAGGCATGTCAGTTAGATAACACGGCGCATAAAATGTTCCCCAGACATAATGATAAATAATATAAACGACAAAATTCGGGTAAAAATTATTTCCGGCTTGATTTAAAATGATCGTAATATTGTTGCGAATTAAAATATCTATTAACAAAACAATTGCATAATCGTTTTTTTTTATTCAAGACGTGTTTCACCTTTATACATATCACGAACTAAGATATTATCTTCGTTCGTGGTACATATACTATTATTAAGATACCATGACTCTTTCGTCGTCCTTGATAATATTGTTATCGTTTATTCCATGTCTGGAGAACATGCGTAGTGATAACAAAATTGGAATTATGGCTGACATGCCTATTTACTTATGCTATGCCTAAAATGTATATAAATACGTATAATATTACGCTCAATAATATGCTGTAATAAGACGCACGCATTCATTGAACCAAATATCATTGGTAGAATTAACAATATGCAATAATCAATTTTTATTATTTTAATGTATATATTGTTAAACTAATAAAAAATGTGTTTACAATAACAAATTCATTTTATAAATTTCACGAAATATATAAGTTATAAATCAATAAAAATAATTTGTAAAATGAATATAGATTTTATTATTATTATTGTTATTAAATTGAAAAAATCTGTTTAAATATTGACTATTTTCATTAACAAATGGGCGTTTGTTCTACGAAGAAGAAAGATAAAGAAATGAACACGAAATATTTATAATTGAATTTACAAAATATTTGTATTGAATTGGATAATATTTTACCCGAGACATTGATAAAAGATATTGTTAAATCAATCATAATATACGTTTTGTTATTTTACCGTTAAATTAACAAATGTTTTATTTCTAAATCGACAAACATTTTACGGCACGTATATTAACAATCATATTATTAAATTAGTCTATATTTTTTTTTATTGAAATCGCAGATATATTTGGTTCGGTGTACGCGCTATAATAAAAACGACATACATACCTAATACATATAACGTATATATATATATATATATATGGTCTTCCTCGCGATTCGGTGTAAAATATAATATTATGTATGTTCATATTATTGTCCACCATCGAAAAAGATAAATAAGTATAAGACTTTTAGTCGTTGTCCGCGCACTGACGGCTATTATATCGATCAAAGTCGACAATAGCCTTTTCGACCCGAGAATATTAAGTAGTGTAGATTCACGTATAAAATATATAATATAATATATTTATATTGTTTGTAGAGCATATTATACGCATAATATTTTCTGCACGTCAAAATGCGTATTTTTCGTCCAACAAAACGTATTATAAAATATGTCGATTTTACGAGGTGCCAGCTTATATATATATATATATTACAGCAGCGTCATTTGCGCCGTATAGGAATATTTTATATTGTTATTATCATATTATATAGGTTAGCTGGTCAACCTATCTATTATACCTGGTATAAAACATAGCTTTTTATTACGTGGTTTCCCTCGCAAAACGCGTATACCTCAACACCTCGACCGTCCACAATATATACCTACGTAATAATTTTATCGAGCTTTTAACTTTCGACCGTGCCGGTATAATATTATATACATAATTTTATTATACACTGTACAGTATGGCTGGCACAAAATCGGCTTGCGTGCGTAGACCGAAATTACAGCCGAATTCTCTCGACACGTTTCTGTGCAATGTATTGTATATTATTATGTCAAAAATCGTCTCGTACGAAATATACTCGCACGTTTATCGCGGAAACCGTCCGAAAATCCGATAACGTTCATTCATTAACGTGCGTTTTGCGACCTCATAACGATTAATTACGAGTTCCGGCCGAGAAAATTGACCGTATACGGGCATACTTCCGTTCCGAGTCTTGTGCGCATATATAATACATAATATAATACTTACCGAAATTTTTTTTTTTCGATTTTCACCTTGGGTCGAATATCATAGGTTAGGTTTATATATTCTATCTCAAGGCAACGGGTAAATATAATTTTCATTATTATTTTTTATTTATTAAAATTTAGCCCGGTAATAATAATTACACTATATTATAAGAATGCGATATAACAACAATATAATTTCGCTGCATGGACTTGTTTTTCACACAGTTTACACACTATATAATATAATGTATAATATGATATATATATGCGTGTCGTTGAAGACATTCTAAGTTCGTTTGTTTCTCATCGAAACACATTATATTATATATTATAGTCGTATGTAGTGTGTATAATAAACTGCAAGGCGTATTATAAAATGGCGATGTGTAATTACAAAATATATAAATACTTTTTTGCGACATATGTATTACGATAATATATAATATTATTATATTCTTCAGCTTACAAATAATACGGAATCAAGTAAATATTCGTTTGAAATAATAATTAAAATATATGCTCATATGTCATATTATATACAGTCAATTTCTTCTAATATTAGATTATAATCGCAAATAATATTTTAAATTAATCAAATAATTGGCACACTGAAAAAAATTAAAAATTCTAAATATTTAATGTCAAAAATAGGATTTATATGTGTCCTAATCTAACCTAACCCAGGGGTACTGGACCTCTCTCAGAACCCAAAAATATTGGTTTTAAAACCTTAAATAATTGATTATTTACTGAAAGAATTTTTTTTTAAACAATAATAATAACTGGAAATAGATAATTTGGCGACTTAAAAAAGTAATAATAATTCTCTAAAAATGAATATAATAACTCAATTTTAAATTCTGAGCGGTTCAAAATATTTTTTCGTTTTACAATGACGTTTATTTGTTATTATTTGTTTTATATTTTTCTGTGAGCAATTTATCGACTAGAAGACTTGACGTCATGATCTAATTTTTCCATGGATACCCATTAATCCATGTATTTTTCGTCACATTTTATCAACATGGTACTTCAAAGAGGTAATTTGTCAATTTTTGAAAAACACATCAGAAAAAACTATTACATCAAAAACAATGAAAACTATGGGTTAAAATAATGGCTATTTCCTCATAAATCCGAAAATATTGGTTCTAAACAATTGATTTTATAAATGTGGTTGCAGTCTTTTGGTAGGTAATCAAAATTCAATGAACTATATTATTATTATTATTAGGCTGTTTCTTTTAGGTAAGTACTTTTATAATTTATTACCAAACTAAGTAATAATAAGCTTTAAAATTTAAAGAACATTTATCTTAACTTAAAAGTTTACTAAATTAATGTTTTAATCTTATATTTTACAATTCTCATGACTTATCCTGTAGTATGCTTTTATGTAGTATTTCTATCGACTGTCAAAGACTGTAAACATATTCGTCAGGTATATACTTACACCTAAACATTAAACATAAAATATTCAGAATTTTCAATTAAATATCTTAAAATAATCTAAAAATAAAACCACCAATTACTATACAGATTTTTATATTACTGCTAGAAAATTAGGAAAAATGTCACTCATTTTTACTCATGCTTAATGATAAAATATTTTCCATTATTCCCTTTACCAACAGTTATTTGTTTGTCAAGTAAGCGATCTTGCCCTAAAGACAGTAAAATATATAAAGGTGTTATATAAATCATTAGTTTTCAATATATTTGGACCCCCTCCCCCAGGAAAAATGGACCACTGATAAGAACAAGGGTTAAAATGAACATTTTTTTTAATGTTTTGATATTATTAAAAAATTTTACACACTTCATATTTCTATATTATTGCACACAATATTTGTGTTTTAATGCCCACTATATATTTCATAGGCACAGTAATGTAATAATATAAATATATATTAAAAATACTATTATTGATAATATAATGGTGAGTACGCCTACACCCTGAGAAAAGACTCGACTATTTTTCTAACAAATTTTAAGATAGTTTTCATTTATATACTCAAACGGCTCACCGAAATCCTCGCAAAATATACATATATAAAGGGGAGTGGATCGAAATCAGTACAACTATTTTAAATGTCTGCAGGGTTTAAAACAATTATTACGAAACCCATATTTTTACAGGCATACATACAAATTAAAAATCGAGACGACTCTATACAGTATACTTTTATATGGGAATGTATATTATAATTTCAGAAACCATTGAAACCAGGATCTTATTTTGAAAAACATACTGCCAGAAACTATTAATAAGAGCGTGTATATCTAAATCAGAAAAATAATAATGAACAGGAAAAAGATCGATTGGGATCGAGAAATAACTGCAGGACCGATATATATCCCTGAAGCAATACAATAAAAAAAACTGCAGAAATATTTTTGCGTAGAAAAATATTTTATACGATTCCGGAAAATTGAATTTTAGGAAATATAAATGTCAGGAACCATTAAATAGTAAGGATATTTTACATCAATATAACGGGGTTCAGGGATATTATACGATATATATGTTATTAAATCAATAAATATACTATTATTATATTATTATATATTAATATTTAAAATTTACCCGTTGAATTTATAACGTTGAAATTATTAGTTCCTCATTCTTACGCTTTTTAGAAAATAATTTTCTAATTTTAGTAGTGTCCCATTTTTTGTTTTTCTATTTTCTTTCACGTAATTCCGGAAAGTGATTTTCCTGAAACTTTCCCGCGACCATTTATTATTCCGAAAATAAATGTTCCTGTAAATTTCTACCGTTGAGAAAATATTTTATCTTGCACTTTTCTGATTCTCATTACCTACAACGGGGAGGTGGGTGTTCGCGGGTGCGGAGGGTGAGAGTGTCATATCACCCCCAATGACCCTCCTAATCAGCCGTTTCTTTATCAATTTTTTTTTTTTTTTTTTTTTTTGGATTTTTAATTTAAACTAAATATACGATACATATTATGTTGATGATGATTGTTCGTCAAATATAATATCTCGTTTTCGTCCTCGCGGACTGCATGTAATATTAGAAAACAAAAACCTGATATTTTCAATAATCCACGATGCGGTGGCGAAATTCTCTCATACGTCGCGTATATTCATATTGCATACGCACCGGCACCTCCTACCTGCTTATATATATATATACACCTTCTTAGACGGGTGAAAGTCCCCTTGAGCTCGGCACACACAACTATATTATTTCCTCCAGGAGACGGCGCGGCGGCGTTTAAATCGCCAATAAAATACGATATTATTACGGTCGGCTATATATATATATATATATATAATATAACGACGTGCACCGAAGTCGTTATAATGTTATATCGACATAGACTCCCGCGACGGGCTGCGCAGGACACGAGATACGCGTGTTTTATGGTCGTGGAATTTACACAATTTTTTTTTTTCCTCCATTATATTATTATATCGTGTATTTATATTCACCTCGTCCGCAAAAGAGAACGGCGAGAAGGTATGCGGCCAACGCATTTTTCATGCGTGCGTGCGCGGCGGTTACCGCGAACGTGGTATTATAGGTACATTATATACGTACGATAGACGAGTGCCGCCGCGGTATAGTGCGGGCCGCCCCTCGTCCTCCCCTCCCACCGGTGAATTTTTTTTTTCTAAGCACTCGTCACCGGTCGACCGTCGAAATTTTTCTCAAAATATATGATTGTATACGGGGACGACTTGATGCCCCGCCACCATTGTTGTCAGGAAAAAATGGGTATGGAAGGGATTACCGATAATAATTATATTACCATATACATAACGTATATACATTATATGATATATATGGACCCAGGAAGACCACTTGCATATATATATATATATATATAGTTGTAATAATAAATTCAATTGAAATTTTTTTTCCTTCGTCGTCTTTTGAAAATATTGACAATACCTTTAATAAATTCGTACAGATAATAAAATAAACAAAGGTAAGACGTATTTTAACATTTAAATTATATAAATAAGAAAAAATAATATATTTATATCCAAATGTATATTATTTTCTAAAAACGTTCAATGAACATAGGCGTAAAATGTGAGGGAAAAAGGAGGCAACATGCCCCCTCGGACATTTATGTCGATTGGAAGAGCGAAAAATTGTCCAAAACGTGAGCAAAAAGTGCCCCCTCTGTGATGAGCTCCGGTTTAGTTGACAGTTTTACATTTCTAACTATGAATAATGCATCAACGTCAATTTTACAATAAAATAATGTATCGAGTAAAAAAAACCGTAATACAATATTTTATTTTTATTATCAATGTATAATATGCGTATTTAATATATATTTCATTCTGCGAGCGTAACGAGAAATTGTAGTATTGATTTTATACCTAATGATGCAATTGTTTTTTTATATACCTATATACATACACTTTTTCGGTTAGAAGTTTTTGGGTAAAGCTTACTGATCGAAAATTAGAGTATATAGCTGACTATAGCCTAAAGGTATTCGTACATTAGAGAGGTAATTTTCTCAGTAGGTATAGCCCAGTAAAATTAGTATTTCAGTATCGAAAACTACCGAAAATGACCAAAAATTTATTTAAATAACAATATAATAATGCCAGAGACTTGAAATTTACTCTAAATATTTACTAAATATTTTAACGTATATGTACATTATAGCATCTACATATGTATTGACAAAATAACACATTCAAAACTTTTTGAAAACTTTTTAATATCGAGTAAAATGGGATTTTTAGTGTTTTCGGTAATATAATAATATTAATTTTTAAATAAATAATCGTTTTTCTGGATATATGATTAAGATGCAACATTGAGATGCAAAATGATAATTTTAAGTTCAAAAGTGTTCAATTTGAATTTATATTTACTCGATGATTGGATGAATAAGAATGGGGTGATAATATGTTTTTAACATCCATTCTCTATATAGTTGAACATTTGAATAACAAATTTAATTTTTTTTTTTTTATATATATAAATTTAATGAAACATATTTAATTAACAATATTAGTTTTTTTGTTGAAATTCAAAAGTTTTAATACTTGTATAAAAATAATAAATACCTATCTACTTAACATTTTCTTTTTATAAAAAATATACTGTTTCTATTCACTCTATATTTGTCATACATAACAATAACCTTATCACAAAACACGGCTATATTTGAATTCCAGAAAATACAGAAAACGTTACCCTCTTCCAAACATAATTATGTCCTTGAAATTTTGTGAATTTATTAAGGTTTTGAATCGAAATAAACATATACCAATACCTACCTAATTTATCATCAGCAAGTCGATTATTAAAAAATGCCTTCACATTTATTCAGTATCATATATGTTTATCCATAAGCATAAGCAGGGAGCCGAAGGTGGCTTAGCCTATTTTGTGTTCTGCCCATATATTATAAACGGTGTAGATTCCTAGGCTTCTAATATTTTAATCCTAGTCAGTATAGTCGTACATTATAATACGTATATATACCAGTAAAACACGAGTTTTCATAAAATAATATATATGTCAGTATATATAGTATATCTAATATATATACCAGGGGTCTCCAAAATTTTTTATTCGAAAATCATATCATAAATTAAACACACTTAGCGGGCCAAAAGTATATAAACATAAATTATTTTTGATTTTACAGAAATACAATATATACACAGCAAGGATTAAAAATATAAATACTTTTGATTAATAATTTTACATAGTTTATGTTTACAAAAAAAGCTAATTACCAAACCCATTTACAATCTGCCGGGTAGTGAAAAAAACAATGGTCGATTCTTTTCAATTAAATGTATTATCTCTAAAAATCTTGGTAAAAAAACATGCCTACATACTACTTGCGTCCCGAAAAAAAGGTAGACTAAGCAGGTAGTAAATTGGATAGCCTACTTGCGTCCCGTTAACGGGACGCAAATCGGCTATAGCATTATAATCGATGTTATCACATTTATCCGGCTAAACTCTCAAAATATACAGATACCTATTCTCATATTATAAAATCACAAAATATGCAATATATATTTCTACTTGATTTATTAATTAAGCACTTAATTGACAAAAATTATTTTTATTTATTATTATGAATTTTATACTTATATTTATTAGTTTTGATACATTTTGAAACTTTATTTATTTATTAATTGTAACATAAATATAATATAAGAATGACTAAATATAAAAAATATTGACTGTTTTGACTTAATTAGTATAATTTTTATTGTGTACCTATTTGTTTAATCAATTATATACTTATATCTGTATTATAATATAGCTAATAGACCTATGATCATAGATTATAGTAATACAAATATGATTTGACCTATGATTTAACATATGTGTTAATATCATGTAATGTCGTTATCAATGTGCGCGTTATCATTAAATATTTTATTAATATACTACTAACAACTTAAAATATGCTACTTTCTAACACGATCATAATGGTAATTTTTAAAATACGTTAAGCAATATATACGGCACTACGATAGTGGCTGGCGAGCAAACTATGGATTATATAGTTATCGAGTTTAGGGACGCAACTAAGCTATAAAAAAAAGGTATACCGGGACGCAAGTAGGCTGTGACCTGTTCTTGACCATTTTGGTCGGGACGCAAATTACCTATGAAATAAATTTTGGGAGTATGCACCGAAAAACATGGATGATCCATCGAATTACTGTTAAATATGGTATATCTAGGTAATATATTATTTCTACTTATTTCAAAAAAAAAAAAAAAAATTAAAACTACCGATGCTGTAGAGTGTAGTGAGATATTGCATATATTTTTAGAGTTTTCATCGTCTAATGGAGGGCCAGTTAAAACTTGTTCGCGAGCCGGATGTGGCCCGTGGGACATAGTTTGGAGACCCCTGATCTATACCATATACCTATAATATGATGTCTTAAAATTCGATATTTATAATGACAATTATAATAAATAATAATATATATATACCTAATAATTATATATTTAAAAGTCCGTAAAAGTTACAAACAAATATTTTTCAAAATATTCATTCTTAGATTTATCTATCAGCGTGTTCAAAAAGAAATAAACAAAAACTAGTGTTCAAATCGATTAGGCCAGTTATAAGTTTACGAAAATAAACGGTATTTAATTTGTAAGTATACATATATTGAAACTGTATAAGACCTTGGATCACTATTAGATATACGAGTGTTCGAGTTGTGATATTTAATTTGAAAACAACAACAAACTACCTATGCATATTGTATATATATATATATATATTGAATTAAAAAATACGATTAAGATTTTTTAACGGACCGCGAATGTTTACATACCGTTTGTTTTATTAATCTCTCAATGCAGCGTTTCGTTCGTAACCACTATAAAGTTAAGATTTCGAAAATTTATTTAATTTTTGAAAGTATAGCGCTAGAACAAATGCATAAATTACTTGTATCAATGTAAGGTTCTGTGAAACCAATTAGAAAAAAAATATTAATCTATACAATATACTAATGGGTAATTTATAAAAACGTGAGGCCTTCCGAATTCATCATGCAACAACATATACTTATATTGACAGACGGAATATAGGTATATATACTTTAAGAAAACACGTTTATATTATAATATAATCAATGTTTGAATTGAGAAAGGGCACAAGGAGGAGGAGGAGGAGGAGGAGGACAGATCTATTATTTTTTTATATTTTTAACTACTTGGATATATGCAGATATTAAGGTATATACTTCAACTAATTATTTGTTTTTGATCATCACATATTTTATACGTCATTTTCGAAAATTATTTTGAATACAAATGCACATTTATAAT
Source organism: Pemphigus obesinymphae (assembly GCA_025469235.1). Classification (NCBI taxonomy): domain Eukaryota; kingdom Metazoa; phylum Arthropoda; class Insecta; order Hemiptera; family Aphididae; genus Pemphigus; species Pemphigus obesinymphae. The sequence goes on along the minus strand of JAIPRL010004683.1, from coordinate 3,157 downwards.
AATTGTTCATCTACTTTGCAGTTTTACTATAAGAGGACTTAATACCCGTAGGTATTTATTGCCTCAAATATAAGGAAATATAAACAAAACATTAATTGTGGCATCTATAGGTTAAAGTTAGAGTTTAAACACCTATTACCAAATTTTAAAAGGAGAACATTTCCTAAAAAATACGAACCTTTTTTATAAAATATTATCTAGGAAAACGAAATTACAGTATTTTAACTTAAATTATTTAAGTTTTTTTAAATAGCCAATTTCTTTATCAGATAATGTTTTTTTTTTAATAAAAAAAACAAATTGCTATTATCTAGAAAAAATTTTATTTTTTTAAATTTGATAAAACTTCCTATGTATTTATATACTAATTTTAATCAATAGACGCTACAATATTGTTTTATGTACCTAAAGTATTTTTGTTACAATATTGTCCATTAGATATAGACGGAGACAATAAAACGGGTATTATATTGTGTTCTATATAATATAATTAAACATGTATAACGTATATATATATAATTGATGATAATATTTTAAAATTTAAATTGCAGCACTGCAATTTTAAGTTATTACTTGACATTTTTTTTTAACTAGACATTCGATAAGAAAAACATTTGAAGTAAAAATACTGATTGGTATACTTGGTATTATTTTATATTATTTAAAATTATATGTACTTACTATAATTATAACTTTTTAGTAAAACAATATTATAACATACTGCAGATAAAATACATTACATCACCATTTTTAATCTCACGCAATATTTTTTTTTATATAATTATATAATTTATATTGTTATAATTTTATAAAATGTTTAAGCCTTTAACGGGATTGGAATCGGCGATTTTCTGTCACTTTCTATCACAAACGTAATATTTAAAAATTGTAGACGTTTTCTATTTCTAACGTACTAATTCATCTAGTGATGCGATAAGAGTTTTGAAAACTGATCTGAATTCGCCACGAAGTCTTCTTAGATTGACTCTTCCACATTTTTAATTGTATCCCTTTAAGTCACACAAACGTTAATACACTTTAACATAATAAAATGTTGTGGAAAAAAATGTAATAAGTGATACTTTATGTCGCATTCAAATCAGTGTTCCGAATCCTTATTGTATCACTATAGATTGTTAGAAATAAAAAAAAATAAAACATTTAAATTGCTATGTTACGTGTTTGTTTGGAAAAAGAAAATCGCCGCTTCCAATCTACTTAAGATATAATATTGGTTCTGGTCTGTTTTAAGGAGTAAAACATTGAAAATTTAGAAACTTAAATACAAAATTAAAAATGTACAGAATATTTAAAATTTGTATAATAAATTGATTTGTGTGTAAATAAAATATATTTTTTTTATAAAAAAAATTTCCATCCTCCCTCATAAATACGCCATTAATCCAAGCACTGTTTATAATGCATAAGTATAATATTATACAGATTCTCTGAACCAAATATCATTGGTAGAATTAACAATATACAATAATCAAATTTTAACAAACGAATATTTGTTGAAATAATACAATTTTTATTATTTTAATGTATATATTGTTAAATTAATAAAAAATGTGTTTACAATAACAAATTCGTTTTATAAATTTCACAAAATATATAAGTTATAATTTAATAAAAATAATTTGTAAAATGAATACAGATTTTATTATTATGATAATATGTGTTATTAAATTTAAAAACTATTCTGTTTAAGTTGACTACTTTCATTAACAAATGGGCGTTTGTTCTACGAAGAAGAAAAAGAGAAATGAACACGAAATATTTATAATTGAATTTACAAAATATTTGTTAATTCAAATAAATTTGTATTCAATTGGACAACATTTTACCCGAGCCATTGATAAAAGATATTGTTAAATCAATATATTATTATTTATTTATTATTAATTATTAATAAAATAAATTTTGTTGTTTTACTGTTAAATTAACAAATATTTTATTTCTATATCAATAAAAATTTTGCTGGACATATATTAACAACCATATTATTAAATTAATTAATATTTTTATTGAAATCACAAATATTTTTGGTTCAGTATAAATACTAATAAAACGTATATTTTCTAAAACACAATATATATTATATGCTATAATTAATATTAAATATTCGTTGGCGGGCGTCATTGAACTTTGAGTATAAAAAAATAGTTTTTCGCGGTAAAACCGATATTATTGTCAAGGAGGTATTTCGACTACCGCCTACGATCCACAGTCGATGACTGTTTTTGCAGTCATTATTATTTTCGCTCGTTGTTTTTTTAAGAACGTTCGTCAGTCCTTAAAAACAGTATGATAAACGTGAACAATTCGCGTAGGTCGCGCGACGCGTATATAATTTCGTTTTCGCGGAAGAAACGCACAAAAGCGCGTAAAACACAAATTAAAAAAATAATGTCAAAACCACAATAAACGCCAATGCAAAACTGACGAATTTTAACGTACTAAAAAATTCTCGAGTAAAAGTTTTATTTATATTATGTTAATGAAGTGCAGTGGTGTGTCCATGGTAGGCCTTGGCCGGCCCACATTTTTATGTGCTTTATCTTGGCCCAAACGCACAATTGGAAATATTTTAAAATACATTTACTCTTAAATATGTGTTATATATTTATAAATTTTTGTTAATAATTTTTAAAATAATTATTCATTTTCAGATAATTTGACGAGAGTTGATAAATTATTATGATTTTTAACGATCTATACAGAATAAGTTCAATCTATCAAAAGCATATATTTTCGTGTTAAATAATAAAAGAACCTAAAGTTATTAGGAGTTTCACATATTTTGTAAGCCAATTACTACACCCTGTATTATTTTTGAGTTGTGTTTATGGTTAGTCTATTACAATTTAATTCATAATTTTCAAATAGTTCAAGAAGATTTAAGTTAGAAAAGTTTAAATGTTTTTAAGTTTATCTTTCCTCTTAAGACTTACCTAATTAATTTTTATCCGTCAATGGTTAATTTAATCAGATAAATTTTTTATAGTACGTAAATGATATATTAAATATAAAAAAAAAAAGCCGGTCAGTAGGTTGTGGAAGCACTTCGCTCGTCGGGTGTCAGTATTGGTGGATGCACTTCGCTACTGGGTAGGGTACTTTTGGTGGATGTATTGAATTTGAAAGCAATGATAAA
>JAIPRL010004682.1:0-36329 GCA_025469235.1 Pemphigus obesinymphae | reverse complement strand
CTGGTTACGTTTTATGGTAACAGAGCAAGTTGCACATGAAGCCATTTTAGGTATTATTATATTAAATACAAAATACACGGTGTATATGCGACAAAAATATATGAAGGTATTCTGCGCACACGGTGTAAATGGAATGTGTGGTTTGGTCGTATCTGTATTAATACGTAGGTATATTATGTGTATGGGACTCGAAAAATGCCACGGCTCTCCGGTGAAAGATAATGTTTCCACGTGCGACGGCTATGACTGAACCTTGCACCAGGGTTGTTATCGATGCGATAACGACGTGGACGATAAAAATAAATTATGGCTTACCTATATACGGCAGCCGTGTAAGGCTTATAAAAGCAAAAAAGACGTCTAAAAGGAAAAGTTTTAGGCAGACCAACTCAAAATCGACATCAGTCTGTACACGCATTAATTTAGAAACTAATGAAACAAAAAACGCAAAAAACAACTAACTACAACCGAAGAAAGAAAAAGAAAACACGGGAGCGAAATTACTATAACGTGACGACGTTGACGTTGATATGGTACATATTATCGAAGAATAAACTTGATCATACAATTAAATAAACACTCAGCTAGACTTAAATAACATTAACATTTTTTAAATTAAGCTCAGTAAATGTTTACATTAATATTCAGTTTTATTTGTTTCATTGTCATAATTTATGCAATTAATTTGGCAAATAATGTTCAATAAAATCATGGCCATTGTTTATAAATAAAAACGAATCAAATTACAGCTAAATGTCATAATATCCTACATACTGTATTCATATTATGTCATTGTATGTGTTTTTATTATTATTTATTTATTACGGAACGCTAAATAATTATTTTGCCACAATAAATTTATTTTTATTTCACTATAACTCTGGAATAAATGGCGTTGGGCACATTTTTCCAATGTGATACATTATGGTTCAGCGTCATCTAAATAATTATTATGGTTGTGTTATTATGTTCATTATACATATTGAAAGTATATATAAATATTTCATATGTTGCAAGTCAATATATATTTATATTATTTTATAATATAGGTTACAAATTATTATCGACGCTATATACAGTTAATTGATGATCATAAACATAATTTAACATGCCCTAGGGCCTAGGATGTCAGATTGTTTTAATGTTATTACATCTAATAGAAACCGCTACCTACAATAAACATTTTTAGTAAAGTATCTTCAACTAAATTTCTTTTAAAAAAATCTATATAAATACCTAGTTATATTATTTATAGGTTTATGCAAACAGTATTTGAATCTGACCTCAGAGAATTTATATCTAAAAATTTTATCAAGATTTTAATATACTTAAATTGAAATCAATGAATTTCCCACAATGCTTAAATTCTATAAATTACAATTGTAAAAATTAAATTTTTAAGGATAATATTCCTCAAGTTGGAGTAAAATCAAACTATTTAAATTCTCAACCTTTAGTATAAAGTAGAACAAAAAATTATGAATAAAAGAGAATATAATAAACATATTATACAAAATATGAGCTGAGAGACTTCAAAAATGTATTATGGGTAAGAACAAGTTTCAACGGTAATTCATCATTGGGGATATTTTATAAATCTAAAAAACTGAATTAAAATAATATATATTAAAATCAATGAATATCTCAGGACGCTTAAGTTCTATAAATTACAATTGTAAAAATTAAATTTGTAATAATAATGTATCACAAACTAGAATTAACTGAAATTATTCAAAATCATAAATTTCTTGCATAAAGTAAGACCAATAAATATGAATAAAAATAAATATAAATTTAAATAACAACATGTGCAATGAGTATTCAAAAAACATAAAAAACATCTTTCGACCGTAAGTCATTTTCAGATATTTTCTATAATATATATATATTTTACTCATATATATATATATTTTTTTTTTTTTTTAATTATGTATTTATTTTATTTTTATAAGAATATTACAATTTTTGAATTCATTACATTTTCTATTTTAAATATATTCAATATTTATTGTTTCTAAATTGAAAAATCAATAGCAAAGGTAAACGAATTGTATGAGAAATGTAAGTAGTAATGGTACAATATAATAAACGAAGAATAAGTTTGATTATATTTAAGAATAAATACTATCAGGTAGTTTAAAATAGAGCTTGAAATATAATGTTTTAATTAGTATGTTATACCTTTTGTGATGTAGGCATCCACTATGACCGTATCTTATGATATTTAACCCCTTCATTACGTTTATCGTATCAGTCTGCGATATCGTAAGAATAACTCTAGAGGTATTTTGAGTTATATATTGCTTAAACTAGGTACAAATGTAAAATTTTCAAATTTACCTAACTGAGCACTGAACAGGTTCAAAATTATCGTGTTGGGTTGCCTTGATGATTATTTAAATAATCTAATGTGCTATTTTGAACTCATATATTTATCAATATTTGGGAGTCAAAAGTCGGTTATTTTAGAGATTTATTGTTATAGTGCACATACACACATAGTTGTAGTCGTGGAAATCTCGGGAGATCCCTGATGGATAATATACTGTAGATCAATGTATAATATTATACTAGAACCACAGATCTTTATTATTATTTTATTCTTATAACTCCGGAATTTGTGAAGTAGGTACCACAGTTTTAATGAGGTACATTTTAGTTCAGCATCATCTATGACAAACGTCGCTACAGATCCACCCCCACCTGCGCAAAAAAAAACATTTCCTCTCAAAACTCCATTCCACCTAACTCAAATTATGCAGACTATGAGGCTTTCCTAGGGTACATATTTTTATATATCATTCCGTATTCTGAGTATATTTAACATTAAATCTGAACTGGAAAAGAAGGTTTATTTTTGGAATAATTGTCGCAGTGCACCTTAATTATTGTCGTAGAATAGTCGGGATATCTCTGATGGATAGAGGTGTAATACATACTAAAAAAACCCCTGCTAATATAGGTGGCAAATTAATAACCATGCATTGTACAATTCTTTGATAATCATAAACATAGTTGATCTTGCTCTAGGTCTTAGGAGATTAGTTTTCCATTGTTAAACCATCTATCCAGTAGTTTTATAAAATTAATTTTTTCATTATTTCATCATCTTAATTTCTTTTAAAAAATCTATATATCTACATACCTATTTATATTTTTTAAATAATATCCAAACAGTATCTGCCCTTGGAGAATTTTTATCCAATTAAATGAATTTAAATAATAAATAATTAAAAATTAATGATTTTCTCATAACGTTTAAATTCTATAAATTACCGTTGGAAAAAGTAATTCTATAATAAAAATGTATCTGAAGGTAGATTAATATAAACCTTTTCAAATTTTCAATATTTTATATTAGGTATAACACAAAATTATGAATTAAAGGATATATAATATACCTTTTAAACGAAATTTGTGCTAAATGTATTAAAAAAAAGGTTATGAGTAACAACAAGTTTCAACAGTAATTCAAAATAAGGTATTTTTTATAATATATTTTAATTTTACTTAGGTATATGTATATATATCTTATAAATTTTAAGCCTCGATACGTCCTACAGTTAAAACTAGTTGTTACTTATAATCATATTCTCTAATACATATTAATTTTACTTATATTAATAATTATTGTTATATTTTATAATATATATTAACTTTTATTTTAAATTACTAATAAATTTCTTAGGTTTAATTATACTTCTTCAATAATTATGATTTATAAATTAATAAATTAATGTTTAATATAGTAAATGCCGATGATGCAGGTAATTAATTATGATACAAATAATCGATGAATAAGATTGATAATATATCTAAATATACACTCAACTAGACTAAAATACGTTTAACATATTTTAAATTAAGCTCAGTAAATTTTTACTATTTATATGATTCATCGTCAGAACTTATGCAATACATTGAAGGAATAATTTTCAATAAAACCATGGTTATTGCTTAATTATAACGTAACAAATTGCAGCTATTCAATTACTTATGTAAAATTTCACAATACTTTGATTATGCCATTGTGAGATTTATTTTATTTATTTATTTATTAAGGAACGCTAAATAAGTGTTTTATTAAAATCAATTTTATTTTATTTTGCTACAACTCCGGAATAAATGGTGTTGGGAACACTCTTTCAATGAGATATATTTTAGTTCAGTATCATCTAAGTAGTTATTGTGGTAGTTATTACATCCAGTATACATGTTTTAAGTGAATATATATTTAATATAAGACTTTTTGATATAATGATTTATAAAGTCATAAAATATATAATTGAAAATTTTTTTTAAATTTATAAACGATGTTTTTTTTTATAATATCGGCTACAAATAATTAACAATGCTTTGTACATTTCCTTGACAATCATATACATAATTTAACATTCCCTAGGCACCAGGATGTCAGATTGTGTCAATGTTAATACATTTAATAGAATTCCCTTTTGCAATAACATTTTTTTAGCAAAGTTTTGTCAACACAGTACAGTTTTTGATGTCGTTCGTGACGGTTGTATTTATCTCATGCGTTACAATTGTGTTTATCGGATCCCATCTGCACTTTTATCGTTTATGCTTATTAATGTAACGGTTGTTTGTGCCTCGTTCTCCTTACCTATCAATAGAAGCCAGATTAGTATTACGTGCAATATTTGTAACTTAATTTTACATAAAACCTGCGCTACCATTGAATCATTAAAATTTTTTAATCATTGAAAGTGTTTAAGTTGTTCAAACACCATGTCCTCTAAATCCAAAGTTAATGATAATGTAAGTCAATTCGAACTTATGTTCTTATATCTTATAACTTATATCATTAGAAGCTAAAATAAATCAACAAGAAACTAATCTTATTAATAAACTCGATGTTGCCCTAAGCAAATTAAATAATGTTATTATTGAAAATAATATTTTAAAAGATAAAATCACTGTATAAAAAGTAAAGTTCTGCACTTTGAACAAGGTTTTTTTAGGGAAGTAATCTATAGAGATCACCACAAATGCAATATCGTCATTTTTAACACCCAAGAGTCTAATCCTAATAATAAAACTATATCTGATGACTTAAATCTGGCAAACTCAGTGTTTTCTTCTCTAAACCTACCTAGTAATGTAATTAACACACTAAGATTTGGTAAAAACAATAACGGAAAACGTCCTCTTGAGTAAGTCTACCCGATGTTAACAGTGTTATGATTCGAAAAGAGAGGAAAAGGAATACTGGTTAGTAAAATATACGTGTGGTATAAATGTAATGATTGTAAAAATTGGGTAGGTATATGATGAGAAATTAACGGGCGTTATATAGGAATATAACTACACGATTTAAATATTGATAATTTCTCGATTGTATGGTATTATTCAGCTAACCTTATATCTCTTAATGAGTTATGACCTTCCTTCAATTAGGGTAGAAGGGTTCCCGGGGTATAATTGAATCGAACAATCGACAGGAATGTATTTGATTAATTGGGAAATTTGTGTTTATAATGTGTCTATGAAGGACATTATTGTTTTAGAATTAAAATTCACTAGGCTATGGTTTACCACACTACACACGCACTTTGTAATAATTAATTTGGTTGTTTATTTATTTTCAAACATTAATGAGAAAGTTAAATAATGGACTTTGCGTGAGCCTCCTCGGAGTAGTCACTATACAGCAACAAAATCACTGTAGGTACCCTAAACTACAGCAAAGACAACTATGTGAAATATTTTATTTATTAATGAAATGTTAAATAATTATCTTCGCATGAACCTCTTCGGAGTGGTCACCATACGGCAACAAAATCACTGTAGATACCCTAAACGACAGCAAGGATAATTACTTGAAATACTCGTATTTATGTGTCAGATAACTCAACTTAATAGAACAAAATTCATAAAATATTACGAGTGTGATAAACCATCAATAACCTCCCAATATACTAATTTGTATTATTTATTAAAGCAAGCTATAATTTGACGCGCTTGAAATTAGCAATTTTAATGAAATTTAATTACCTGCTGGAGCTCTTCTTCTTACGATCGAGATGATTTTTTTTTTTTATAGATAGATTTTTAGGTATATAATACGCGTCGTTAATTTAATTAATTAAATGTAACGATGCGAAGAAAGAAATTACAAAAACATTGAGAAATCGGGTAATAATTGGATGTACATCCAGATATTACGTCTGCCATCCCAGAGACACCAAGCGTGTTGTTGCATGTTGACTGTGTGGCCACACAATGACGAGAGGACGATGCGCTACAACAGAGCAAGGGTTAATTCGCGAGATATTTTTGCTCTTATTCATGATCTAGACAAAATTTGTTTGGGTCCCGACTGCCATGGCGAAATAAGACGAAATTACAACGACAAAAATACAAAGAACTTCTAAATGAGTTAATGAACAGGAAAATTCGTGGTGAAACGAATATTCGCATTGATTACACCAAAGGTGTACCAATCATTCTTCCAAAAAACTGAAACATACACGCCTGCCTAATTAAAAAAAAAAAATCAATCTCGTTTGTAAATAATTTCAATTCTAACATTAATTCTTATAATAAGTTAGCTGATAAGGTCATTAATTATGTTGGTTATTAACAAAATGTTTGTGGTTTACGGACTAAATTATATTTTTACGTTATAATTTTCACTTAATTAATTTTAATTATTGTATTTTTAACCGGAACATGGCCAACACCAGAATTTTAGGACTCAGAAATAGGTTTAGTCAGATACCAAATATTTCGCCATGATAGGAATGAAAGCACTAGCCCATACCGTAGAGGCGGAGGTATTCTTATTGCTGTAAAAATAACATTTACTACAAAAATATTATCTGTACCGATTAACAATGTCGAACAACTTTTCGTTTTGGTTACGTTTGGTAGTAAGAAAATCATATATTGCGGTGTTTACATCCCACCTGGAAGTTGTTTCGATATCTATGATAACCATATACAATCAGTTGAATTTCTTCATTTGAAATACTCCGATTACGAGTTAATTATTATGGGTGATTTCAATTTACCATCGGCCTACTGCGTTGATTCTAATTTAGGTGTAAACTTTTCTCCTTCTTCCGCCTAATCGGACTCTATATTACTTGGCTACTGATTTTTAATTTTCGTCAATTTAATCGTGTACGTAATTATTCAAATTCTATATTGGATTTAGTTTTTTCATCCTTTTCAATACCAGCTGTAACTTTATTATTAGATCCAATTACCGCTATTGATAACTATCACCCGCCATTATTAATTAATTACAAATTATATAACACTAACAGTACTCTACATCACAAACACGAATTTTGGAACTTTAATAAAGCTAATTTCCCCAGAATTATTTTTGAATTAAACAATGTCGACTGGTTAAAACCTTTAAAGGCCTTGATATTAACTCTACAGTTAATACATTTTACATTATTTTTAATAAAATCCGGGATAAACATGTTCCGAAAGTATCTTTTAATTCTAATTCATATCCAGTCTGGTTTAACACAGAACTTAAATTATTAATTAAAAAAATAAAATCGCACAATTAAAATTTAAAAAGTCTAATTCTACTTCTGATTATACCGCCTTTTCTAATCTACGAAAACAATGTAAGCAAATGTCACAAATATGTTACAGTAACTATATAACTAAAACACAATTTTCATTAGTTAAAAGTTCAAAAAAATTCTGAAAATTTATTAACGACCGTTAAGCAAATCAACACTTTTCCAGCAGTCATATTTTAAACAACAGAACGGCGCTAAATGGTATACACATTTCAAACCTATTCGCTGATCACTTTTCTTCGGCTTACTCGGTTTGTGGTCCTTCAACTGACAACTTACGTGTTATTAACACTAACAGTGTTAATATTTGCAATATTGTTATCAATATTCAAGAAGTATTTTCTTCTCTTGAAAAATGTGATTATAACTGCTCACCCGGTCCTGATGGTATTCCAGAAATTGTATTGAAACAATGTAAATATTCTCCAACTTCGCTATTACATTTTCTATTCTCTTTATCATTATCTACTGGCACTTTTCCCAATTTATGGAAATCTTCTTTTATCCAGCCCATTTCCAAAAATGGAGACCGTTCTAATATTATAAACGACAGGCCAATCAACCTTATATCTGCAATTCCAAAACTGCTTGAATCAATTATTTTACCAAAATTAAATTACTGTTTTTCTAAACATATAATTCCTGAACAATTTGGTTTTCGCCAACATATATCCACGACTTCTCACTTGATTACTTATTATATTTATTTAATTAAAGCTGTAGAAAATGATAACCAAGTTGACGCAATTTATACGGACGTTAGCAAAGCGTTTGATACAATCAATCACGTGGTTTTAATTCGCAAGTTGGAACTGATGGAGGTGGGCAGTTTTATTTTAGATTGATTTAAATCGTATATTTCAAACAGAACTCAAAAAGTAAAAGTTAATGGATATTTTTCAAGAAATATACCGGTCCCTTCGGGTGTAGTTCAAGGTGGCCACATCTCACCATTATTATTTAATTTGTACATAAATTATATTAGTTTAGTTTTTGAACATGCAAACTTCAGCTTATTTGCAAATGATCTGAAATTATGCTATATTATTAACTATAATCAGAAGACAGCCAAAAATTACAAACCTATTTCAATAACTTTCGGAATTGGTGCCATTATAATGGCCTTAAAGTCAATATTAATAAATGCAATACTATTTCGTTTTATCCTAAGAAATCACCTATAATAAATAATTACTGCACTAATAATAATCACTGTTTACCTAGAGTTGACTTTATCAAAGACCTTGGTATTATTTTTGCAGGTTCCCTCTATTTTTCAACACATCTTCAAGCCATGTTACAGAAAGTATCACGGCTTCTTGGTTTTATAATTAGGAACACACACGATTTTAGTAACATTTTGTCATTAAAAACCATATACTTTTCACTGGTTCGCTCAATAGTGGAATATGGTTCGATTTTATGGAATCCATATCAATTGTGCTGGATTGATAAAATTGAACGTGTTTAAAGCAAATTTCTAAGGTTTGGTCTCTTGTAACAATTTAAAAAATAACATAAACATTTTTCATTCCTCTCAAGAGAAGTTAGGAACCTGTACATTGACACGGTCCGTGATTACCTATACGTCATCAAACGTATATATAGGTAAATACGGCCGATGCTAATCAACCGTCCACCCCGTCTCGCGACCAGCGTTGACGAAAAACACTAACACCTTCCCGCTTCGAATATTTTATGCGTGCGATTGAAGGTCACCACCGGTGTCCAGTGATAACAGACGATACAGTTTATATTTATATAGTACAATAATTATGATTGCGTAATTAGGTTTTTACGAAAAACAATCGTCCGTGATTACTTATGCATCCATATAAATATAAACAATGATACTGACGAAAGACGACCCGATTATATCGACTACGATATAATCTGAAGTCAGTTCGTTTGTAACCATCGTACCCGCTTTTACGGTTTTCTTTCTAAGACTAACAGCATACGTACTATTAGACATCTACACCATCACTCATCATCTATCATCCATAGAATTTATTATTCTTATAATTTACTTTCAGTTATTTAAATAAAATTTAAATAAAATCAATTTTTGTATAAATTAAACAGGTGTTGTGAATTGTGTTGAGCCCACTCTCATCTCACCCACTACACCGTGACAAGTACCATTTGAATTCAATCTCCCAATCGATAAAGACCAAAGGGCTGTAAGAAAAAATAAAAAATAGTCCCAAAAATATGACGTTATAAACAGAAAAAAAAAAATCAGAATTTAAACTATATAAAACGAATAATATATATTATTAGCAGTACTGCAAAAAAAAAAAAAAATATATATATACATAGTATATAGTATATATACATATGCATTATACATATAATATTATTTTTAAAAATGAAGTTTTTTTTTGTTAGTTCGTCGTCGTTTTATATACCGTAATATTATACTCGTTATTTAAAATGACGTAAATTTGTTTTAGAGTTTTTATTTTTTATAAATAATTGAAAATTTATTTTGACAAATCGATTTATGAATAATAAATTATTATCAAGTATATACACAGTTCATAAATAACTGTATATTATATGTACACTTTGATAATCGAAATTTATTTACTCGAGCATCTAGATTCGAAAAAAATAAAATAACGAACAATTTAGTAAATCGAACCATTCATTCCGAATTTATTTTTCGAACAAGACGACGATTATTTATCGTTCTTTTTTCAAAATTATTATACAAGTATAAGACAACCACTTTGCTTTGCCGCCTTGCCGAATAACCGAGTAACTATATAGTATATATATATATACCCTTATATTAAAATATAGTATCTAGTATATAATTATATATCTGTAACTTATTGGCTTTTTAGGACGACAAAACCTGCATTATTGATGAAAAGGTTGAAAGACATTAAATGCAGTTAAGACATTGTTATATATAGTTATTAAAATGATATCACCTTTCCATGAACAGCAATATATTGGTTTTGAAATTAGACACAATTTTCATCGAGAACCATTAATAACAGCTAGTGGCTAATTAATTATACCCAACATAACATTATATTGACAATTGAAGGAGGAAGGATACAAAAAAAAAAAAAAAAAAAATTAATAAATGAGCTAAGTGAAATTTTTCAAAGTTATCAGAAGTGTCAAAAAACGTTTTGTATTATTTAAAAATGGCCGTGGTATTTTTTTAGCTAAAGTTAATTTTTGGACCTTTATTCAAACATAAAAAAACGTTTGTAAGGCCATAATACGAATATATTGTATACCTACAGATACTTTCCAATAGATTACATTTATTTTATATTTTATATTTTAGTTAAGTGTATAAAGCATCGATACCTATATCATCGAATATTCCCGTTATATTTTTTATAATACCGTTTATTCCCCAGAACTTGTCGCTTAGATTCCATTATTAAAGATTGACATCATATTTTTTTTTTTAAACATCGATATTAATAACTACCCTAAATTTAAAATTAAATTGTCTACTTCAAAAAATGTTTAGCTATGTGATCATTTGACACGCGTAGACATATTCCCTCTATATATTTACTGTTAGGTGTATTTTATAATAAGACTTTTGTGATAAATACTTATTGTTATAATTACTGTATTATCAATGTCGTTAGATACCTATAATAGCACGATTAACTTTATGTTTAGAGGTATACTATATTATGATAATTGAAGTCACATCAAATGAAATATTGATAATAAATATTTAATAATTAGTATTTACTTTTGTTTTGCCATATGATATGATAATAAATAATAAATATAATTTGTACAGCTATCTACTAATTGTAAAATGTATTTATAGTGTATAACATTATTATTCTGAATTCATATTCTTTTTGGCAGTATATAATGATCAAAAAGTTTCATATCTGTATAGATGGAGTCGGCTATCCGCATGTAAATAATTGTAAGTACTGGAGATATGTTTTTTTTTACATTTTATATAAAAACTAAAAATAGTCGGTACAACAAATTATACGATAATTGCTTTCAAATTAAAAAATTCTTAAAACCTAAAAATTTCAGTAACTTCTTCTGCACACGGGAAAATTTATTTTTAATTGTTTAGGCAATTTCATCCAATGAATAACGAGTATCGCTATATTTTTTGTTTAAATAACGATGAACTATATTTAGTCAACATACTATATTGTTGTATAATATATATATATATATATATATTCATATATATTCCTACATACTTGGCCCCTCGGAGTTTAAACACACTCAAAGAGAGGTACGTCAGGTTAGGGAATGCAATTTAAGGGGGTTGTAGGTTGGTTACAAAAAAAAAATTACGGTGGCTATAAATGATATTATTACACATAATTTAAAATATATTTTTTAATAAATTTTTTTTATGTAAGTATAATATGTTATGTACCTATGCAGCTTAGGCCTTTTCAACCATCAATAGAAGTTATTATATCTTTATAAAAAAAAAAAAAATTGATTAAAATATAAGAATTGAAAAATTAATATGCTTCAATATTTATGATTTACGTTACCGTTTTAGTATTTGTTTAATTAATTTCGATATGTAAAGCAAACAAAAAATGGATAAAAGATACTATATAGTATCTATATATTCATATATATATATATATATATATATATACACACATATCTGTAACATGTAGACTATAGATTAATATATTCAATGACAATTATAATTATAATTACAAAAATATAAAACTAGTTATTTATCTTATATATTACTTCAACAATCTAGATAAATAAAATGTGCGAAATTGAATATACCTAATAATTATATCTCTTGAAAATGGAATAAGAATATATACTTTCATCTCACAAATGGCAATAAACACAATATTATTATTGCTCAAAACCAATTTTGTATTTATTGTTTGTTAAACAAATAACTGGAGAATGGCTTATAATATCTGAAAATAAACCTTTACATTTTTTTTTCTTTCAAATCTACATTTTAATAAATTTAATAATAAAAAAAGGGGGAAAAATATTATGATTGCAATTTGAAGATGAGCTTTTAAGAGTATCATCTGTGCGTGATTTCTTGTAGTTATATAATAAATTAATATTTAAAACTTTTGTTGCCTTAAAATACACGTAGGTGTATTACTACGTTATACAGATATAGTGTCTATGAAATTTGGAAATGTTTGATACTGTAGTCTTTAGAAAATTTTCAAACTTTCAATAAATGTATATTTATAGAATTACGAATATTTTATATTACTGACTCGTCTTATAAGTTATAAAATAAACTTAATGATAAACTTCGACTACATTTTTGACATTATAGAAAATGACACACCTTCACAGTGAATTATATAATATGACGTATTATGATTTAATATAGATAATTAAAATGTATATAAAATAGTGGTTGAAATGGGGGGAGGGGTCTACTTATTTAGTTATATACTTATCAAGGAACATTTGAATTTTTATTTAAATTTTATTCAAAATGTAAATTTTTCTCTGATAAATATTATAATTACGAAAACGAAGGTATTAGATAAAATAAACATGACGCAAAATGGTTGATATTATTGTTATCATAATCGTATAAGTAATAAATTACCTTCATTATGCATAAACGGCTAAAAGTATATTGGAAATCATGGCGAAATCAACGATAAATTGTCTTCATTAATTGTTACCACTCAATTTTATTAGTGGAACGACGATTTTCGTTCCATTTCCATCACTGACCAATATCCAGTATAATAATATAATATATTATATATAATATAATATAATATAATATAATATAATATAATATAATATAATATAATATAATATAATATATAATGATATTGTAATTTGATTTATGTAGAATACGATTGTAAAGAACAATTTGTTCTTTACAATCATGATGTAGACGGAGTTGAGTGGGAATGTAAGCTTTTAATTTATTGTAGCAGGTAATTAAAATAGTAAATTTAAAATTTTCTCAATAGTTCTTTCAAGGGTTACTACGTAAAAGAAAACTATAATCTAAAATGAACAAACGTTTTTAATAATCAGAAAAGAATAATGTCTAAAGACTTGAAATGTACATCAATTATTTATTGTAGCAGTCTTAAATTAATGTATAATTTACAGAATGAAATTTTCAAAATTTTTGACCGCTTTTCAATCGGAAAATTATGAAAAAAATTTAAATATTAAGAAATTTACGAAATTTGGTTTTAGATTTTGATTAGATTGATGAAAATATACATAATGGTTTTACAATGATTTTTATGTTACATGTTTTATTTTTCCAGAAAAAACTTTTCGATAAGAAGACTTAGTCTAATTGTTACACTGTTACCAATTTGTGGTATCAAATTTGGTGGGGTTTTAAAGAGGTCATTTTCCGAAATTGTTTTTATGTATGCGCCATGTGTATTCGTACATTTTTCAGTTTCAGAGTTGAATAAAAATTTTTGAGTAAATAGCTTTTTAATAGGAAACTCATTTGTAGTTGGTGCTTTAAATAGGTTTCAAGGTGTTTCAAGAAAAATTAAAATCTAACAAATTAATTAATAAATTAATACATTTATAAGTATTTTATATTAGTTATCCTATGTCAGTTCCATTTCTATTATCGCGTAACATGATATAATTTGTTTAAAAAAATATACAAAAATTACTTATCGGTCTACAGCTGATGTAATACATATGATATACAGCTCCATCAATAGTTCACTTAAAAGGAATATGTTTAATTCTTGAGAAAGTAGAATGCTTTGTTGAAAAGATTTTGATGATAATATGCAAATATATATACAGGTAGGTAACCCAAATTTACAACGAAAATGTTTTTAAAAATTTCTCGTTTGAGAAACTCTGGATTAGGGGATATGAGAGTGAAGTCCTTTACGGTTCATTTTTTTCCGTAGAAACATAGTAGGTACCCCGGAGCGCTGATTTTTTAACTAAACCCAGAGTCGGTCCTTATTTTCTTTTTTTCCAATTCAACCACTGATATAAAATATATATATATATATATATATATAGATATCTATATCCATTCAGTTCTAGTCGTCTCCCGGTTGGCTGATGTCACGTAATATAGTATATACGTATAATACGTATAAGAGGCTGCTGGTTAGGGGAACTGTTTAGAGAGCAGCGAAGAGAAAATTTCCAACTATGTACAGAATGGAGATTAACAAAAAGGGCGTAATATAATAATCTTTAGTGTTTGGGCTGTGATAAGTTTACCGAATTGTTTGAAGTCGTGGAGGTTATATAGTTTGGATATATGTTATAGTTAGGTAACTATATATAACATATTATATTGCATATACATATTCTTAATATAACTGTTATCGTTTTGATCATGACGAAATATCATGATATGCCAGCAACATGAACGAATTTGAGAACGGTACGAGTTGTCATGGAATGAAATATAATTTATTAATTATACCAAGAAATTCTGACGTAACTTGGTCTTATCTACAGTCTTTTCGATATAGTAATATATAAATAAGTTTAATTTTTATAGAGTTGAACATATTTAATCAAAATAAATAGTAGATAAGAATAATAATTATGATAAGTGGACCGAGTGACGTAGGCACCATGCGCAGAACTCAGTTGCTGGCATACCACGTTATGGTTTTAATGTTTGCCCATTTTAATTTTCGAAGAAGTAGATAGATTTTATAGTCGTATTTAACAATATTATATTATTATCGAGTTCGGTACAATAATTATATTGCTATTTTCAAAAAAGTTTATTAAAAGCTATATATATTATAGTATACCGGTATATTACGATCGAGAGGGTTTATTTTATTTAATCTGTTGTATAATCTATCTTATTAATATTAAGGGCGCAGGACGAATGTTGACAATATTGTCGATTCAGAAATACATAGATTTTACCAGTTATCAAAATAGGATTTAAGGGAAAATTTTTTTTTTAAACATCGAGCAAACAAATTCACATTTATAATTTGTTTAAATTATATAGATGGAGTTTGGGATGTCATGAACTAAAAGATCATTGATTATTATACAATCCATTATGTATACTGTATGACAAGGTCGTATTTGAGAGGGATCCATGGGGTCAGGAAGACAGGAACCATTCCAAAACTTTTTCAACATATCAATATTTTTAATTATAACCGATCGTTTAATGAACCACAACCCTTCAAAGAGGACGTCGCAATCGCATTTGTTGTCTCCGTTCATCTAATGTGTAATATAGCAAAATTACACTACGAAAAACAATAAATGTTGTGTCTACGTTAAAATTAGAGTTAAATTACCGATTTTAAAAAGGAGAATATTTTCTAAAATACGACATAATCTTTTTAGAAAATATTCTCCTTTTTACAATTGGTAATAGGTGTTTTAACTCTAATCTTAACGTAGATACCACATTTATTGTTTTTGCGTAGTGTAATTTTGATATATTTCCCATTAGATAGACAGAAACAGCAAATGTGGGTACGACGTATTCTTAAAAAAACATATACTTACTTACATAGATTGTGATTTTTAAATGAAACAGTAAAATTGGTCAAAACAATCATATAGGTGAAATATTGGGTATAGGTGTAGGTTATATAGGGTGGAGAAACATTGATGCTGTTATAAACAACATAATCAAAAATAATATTATAAACAATTTTTTTTTTAAATCATTAACTTACAACTCGTTAAAAATAAGTAATCGTAATTTTATTAAAAAAATTTATATATCTGTATACACTATACCTAACTATAATTAAACATTATTTTTAAGGCAATTCTCTGTGACGAGTTTTATATACACAGAAAAAAATCTATTTTTGTTCATCGTCAATTGAGTTGTCCGTGGACCGTAAATATATAGAAAACTGAAGGTTGGAAAACGACAGACAAGGACTTTTTAATTTTTTATATTTATTCCATAAAACAGTTTTATTAAATTGAAAATCATTAAATATTAGTCCGACAATTATTAAAACATTGGATATAAAAATTGAAAAATGCGAAAAATGCGATTAAAATTAAAATTTTTGATAAATTCAAATCTATTCTCAAAATTTATAAATCAGATAAATTACTATATGATGAATAAAACATAAAATATTCAATATGTATAAAAATTAAAAAATATATTTACGTTATTTACGTTGCTGTGTAGGTACCTATATCAGCTGCAGTATATGAATTTTATCATAATAATATTTTGACTTTTTCCTTAAAAGATACGTAACATATTTTGTGATTACAATTTGCTTTAGGTAAATTGCTGTTAAATTTATATACTACATCTCTTTTATGAAATTGATAATTAATTTTCATTAGCAACGAGATAGATTTTAGACAATACTCGTATACGGATAGTTAATAAGTACGTTATTTTCAAGGTATTAAATATACATTTTTCGACAATCGATTATAAAATGTATTATTTTATTTGAACTTCAATAGTGTATATTTACACTGACAGCATGTTAACATGATAGGCATATATATATATAATATATTTTTATAATATATATATATATTAGAATTTAGAGTACATTTTGTTATTAGCCAAAAAACTTAAAAGAGTAGTTAAGTTGTGTTTTACGCCTACTTTTAATGCATAGACCGTATTATATTAGGTCTTTTTATAGATAAAACCACCAGCTAATGACATTGAGTACGGTACAGTACGGTATACTTCGATGTTTGTCTGTTTTTATAATATACCCGTACGTATTGTCGTTCTAATCTCATTCAGACAACTGACTATTTTTTTTTTCAAGATAATATATTATGCTTTTATTTCCCCCCCCCTGTATTACATTAAAACGCTAATAGTATTATTACAGTCATCTATCAATTCGGTTTGTATAGACGAAGAAAAAACTTCGAAACAATAAGATAATGATAACTTCGATTGTTTATGTTTGGCTTAAAATATAAATACGACTAGATATGAAATAAATACTAGACTTTACACAATTGGGGATTACTGATCGTATTTCACTTTCAATTTCGATAGTTTAGCAAACTCATTGGTTTTATAAAACCATGGTTTTGAGTATTGAAGTGGCTACAAAAATTACAATTTAATATATTTTAAACTAAACTAAAAAAAAAAAAAATCATATACACTACTACCTTAGAAAGATCATATTCGAAAAAAAGAAAACGAATCAAAACCGTTAAATTTAGAGAAAACCTGTTTTTAACGATACAAATATATATTTTTTAATTTGTGTCAATTTAGAAAAGCACGTTGTTAACAGGGGGGGGGGGCTTTAGACACTGGTTAAAAGGAGGTGAGTATGAATTTTTTTACTATGAAAAACAAGCAAATTACAAAGAATTCAAATTCCATTTTTCTAAACACGCACACTATATAAATATGGATATATATTTGTATAATGATATAAATTCGATTTAAAATATTTAAAATACAGATTAAAAAATGCTATAATATTGTTTATAAAACCTTTTAGTAGTCCACTGGCGCCCATCGGAGTCACAGCATCTGGTTCTCAGTACCAAAAGTGCAGATTTAAAATTGCATTTAATAAAAATGTTCGATTTTATATTGTAGTTTTTTCAGTCATAAATATAGATCGTCCGTTGTATACCTGTATTTATTCTGGTTTTCTTTTTATAATTTGGAATTTCGGAATTTTATTGCTTTGAGTTACCTATATAATATATATAATTTAGTAATATTCGTAATTAATTCGCAAAATTTTGATATATTTCGATTTTATAATAATAATAATATATATATATTATTTTTGGTTTCACGTCTTCAAATGTCCGACCGTTGAACTTACGCGCGCGTAACCGTTTTCTACGTTAACGCATACATAGTTCATAAATTATGTCTTGTGTGAATTATATAGCTAATTCAAAGTGACGGGGAAATGGAGATAATCCATTACTTTATTACTCTTTATCACGCGTGTACCTACACTCTTAAATGTTCACGAGACACATTTATTTGACAATGATAACGTTTGCGACGAGTTAACAGTCTATATAATGTACTCTATGTGTATATCATAACCGTTATTTTTTTTTTATTATTATTTATTAATTTAATAAAGTCGACGTGTATTTCATTACCTGATAGTTGTTACCTCCTAATTCGATAATGGCTATTATAATGTGTGTCCAAAATAGTATAGCTGCAGGACGATAGACTTATTCGTCAATCATTATTGTAATATCGTTAGCAAATAGTAAATATTATTGTGATTCATATTCCAACTGTCTTCGAAGTTACCTATATATTATATTTTATCATATTTGTACCTGTATATTTTTTTCCAAAACGTTAGCTCAGCGGTTTTTTTGTTATTCGAATGTGACGGTAAACGGATGGTATCCATTTCGGTTCCCACATCTCCCGCCGGAATGGTCCTGTGAGGTGCCTTGTATTGTAGGGCCATATTTTTTTAAACATTTTTTAAAATTGCACTCAATCAATATAATAGTTAAAAATACTTGCATATTAGGTACTGTGTTAAAATATCAAGTATTTAGACCCATTCCACCCCCCCTCACCCCCGGAAATTCGAATACAGCCCGTCTATCTAATAAACATTATAACGAAATCGTGCAATATACACTTACAATTTCTGATGTTTCGGTTAAATTTAAATTCGAACTACTTACACGTATGTAAAACCAAATTTAAACAGAGCAATAATTACAGACTTTTTTTTGTAAAATATCAACTGGTGAAAAAGTTATACCGTTTGGAATTTTTACATTGTTTTTGATTTAAATATTATGTTAGATTTAACTAAAATAACTGAAATGTAATTAATGGTTAAGAGAATGTTAACGTAAACAATTTATTTATTGAAATGAAAAACTAATGTTAGAATTTCTCATATTTAGCAACTGACAAACATCTTAGAAATCTGAAACAAAAAATAAATTGTAGATAACAACATTATCTAGTGCTCTACGTAGATATTTAAATTTTTTTAAGAGTTATACTTATGTAAAAAAAAATCAAAAAAAAAAATAGTTTTTTAACAATTCATAAAATGTTTTTAAATGCATATATTACAAAATTACTACGTAGGGCTCTATAGATAATGTTGTTGTTTATCATTTATATTATATTTCATTTTTTTACGATGTTTTTAAGTTGTTATAAATGAGAAATGCAATATTAATATTTTTAATAAAATTGTATAAATTCATAAAAATTCACAATAAAAAATTATATAGTTATGGTACCGAATTATTATTCATTTTTAAAATGCATATATAGGTAAACATTTGTTATTTGTTATATTTTCATTTTTCTTGATATTTTTCAACAATTTCCTATATAGAAACCCTTAAAAATTCCCTTGCTGACATCCTTAAATACATTAGTGATGAAATTATTGACTTATTATATACCAACAATCATGTTATAATAATTATTAATAAATTACTAAATGAATGGATTTTTCCATAGTTTAAAAAAAAATGAAATTATTAGCCGTTTTTTTGTTATTTGAATGTGATGATGGTCCTTATATATTTTTTGAAATATATCGGTATTAAGTATATGTGTAGATAATATTATTGATAATATGTAATATTTTATTATATATATTATAATATTATTGTTAAATGATAATATGATAATATATTAATATAATATATATGTGATATCCAAGATTGTGGTTAACCGAATTTATGTGGTCAACTGTTAATTGGTATACGTTACAGTCTAATATTGAACGAACATATATGTTATAGTTTATTATAAACTGATAACTTAATAATTTGTTCCGTTTCCCCAGTTATAAAGAAAGGTGACCTTTCGTTAATTTAAAATTATCGCCCAATTTTTTAATTATCTATTTTTCTCAAATTGTTCTCTAAATTAATCTTGTTAAAATTAACAAACTACTGATCATACAACCTTTTTCATAACTAAAATGTCTTTATATCTAATCGTTCAGCTTATACTAATTTATTTTTAGTTGAAAATTTAAATATTTAATCATTTAATTCCTATGTACATATATTAACTTTTCTAAAGCTTTCGATCGTATTAAATTTTGTTCCTTTTTATCTGTCGCGTTTTCAACTAGTTAAGTATCTCAATTATGAATCTTCCAAACATAGTTTTCCTTTGGGAGTTTCCCAGAGAGATCATTCATCAATTTTTTTAGTTCTTTTTAATATTTTTTTATTAACAATCTGCCAATTATTGTCCAAAGCTCAGATATATTTTTATTTATCGATGGTTCTAAGATTTTAAAAACTGTAAAAACTAATTAAGATGCTATTGATTTGCAAAAAGATATTGACAATTCAATAAATTAGTATGATAATAATAATTTATTTTTAATATTGATATATGTAAATTTATGCGTATAATGTAATCAGGAATCCAATTATTTTAATTATTCTACATCCAATTCCAATATTTAATCTCAAATTTCAATTATATTGAGGATACGTTCCCAAAAAAATAAAATTAAGTTACATTTTTCTTACCATACAGAAACTACAAAAATAAAACTATGCGAATTGTAGGTTTTATCAAACGCATATGCAGATATTTTCGAACTCTTTATTATATGCTTTGATCCTTTCTAATCTAACTGATTGTTCTAAATTCTTATTTTTAATAATATTTAAAAACAACTTATTTAATAATAGAAATCCAGAGCCCTTTTTATCCTATTTATTCTCAAATAAATAAATTATTATAATCATTAGGTATTTACTGTTTAGATTGTATAAAAGGATAATCTAAATACAGATATGGTATGTTCCTCTATTTTAAATTTGAATTATTGAAATAAATATTTATTTATTTTTTTTCCTGTACAGAATGTGTTTAAAATTAAAATTTAATCATGTTTAATGCAAAAAGTGCAATACTCATATAAAAAAATAAAAATAAACTTCATTATGATTTTGGTCGAAACTAGTTGTGACCACATTACACTTTTGCAAAATATATTCTAGGCACATTTGCTTTTTTATAATATATATTTATTTTTATGCATATTATGAATAATGAAATTTCATATAGATTCCTGTATAGGTGGTATATCGACTTTTTGTTTTAGAATTTAAAATTAAATCGAATGTCGTAACTTATATACGATTATTACGCACCGGGGCATACTCGTTAAGTACGCTGCGATGTGGTTATACCTGTACCTATACTAAATTCGCGGAGAGTTTAAGAGTGCGCAGAAACCAATTTTAGTTTTACCTCACCGCAACATCATCTATCGGCTACTCGTCACCCGAAATATCACGTGCTGGCTGCACTGATCGGTAGGTTATAGTATGTAATTTTGTCGTGGAGAGGGGATAGCCTCCCAAAGATAACGGAGCTATCCGAATTTTTGTCAGTCGGGTGCGCGAAACAGTCCTATTCTCTCCGCGAACAGATAGTATACGATCGAATATTAAAATCGAAATTCCGGGTTATGGCTCGCAGCCTGCGTGGGTATACACTTTCACAAATCATATTCCGTACGGGTAGTGCCTGTAGACACTATCCTTTATTTGTTTCACGTTATAATACGTCTATATCGACGGAGGGGGTGTCGTGGTAATAATTCCCCACCCCCCTTGGACCCTCAAGTCAACCCAAAACGGTTATCTGTATATAGGTACCACAGGGGTCCGTAATAATATAGGTAGGTACGCTCCGAGCTATTCGAAAAGACACGCTTATTTTACACGTCGGGGTTCGTTGATAAAACCTTTTTGTTACAATATGTTCCCGCGCATAATTGTTTAAGAGGATGTTTTACTCGCATTTGTTGTCTCTGTCTATCTAACAGATAATATAGTAAAATCACACTATACGCAGAATTTAAATTTTGGCGTTTAGGTTAAATTTAGAGTATAAACGCCTATCACAAAATTTAAAGCGATTAATATTTTCGAGTGAACCTCATGGGCATTTTGTAAAATATCGTCTGGCGAAAAAGTTAAAGCTATTTAAAAATATCAAAAACTAAAAATACCGTAACTTTTTTTTCTGACAATATTTTACAAAAAGCCTATGAAGTTCACTCGAAATTATTCTTCTCGTTAAATTCGATAATAATAGGTGTTTAAGCTCTAAATCTAACCGAAATGCCATAATTTCGATTTTGCGTTGTATAATTTTACTATATTGCGCCAATTAGATGAACGGAGGCAGAAAATGCCGGTATAGCATCCTCTTAAGACCGTGTTTAGCAGGGATCTCTGCAATATTTGTGTTCATCGATAGATTATAAAATATATTATATTGGTACTCAGTGTCGGAGGAGTATTATATTCATTATTATTGCGGCGATATCGGCGAATAGCGATTAACAACACGGGTATCGTGCGCATTATTGTGCATTCGTTATTTTCTATTATATTATGTGGAAATAGTGTGTGATAAATCGCGTGTAAATATTGTTCATTTCGTGTAGGTATCATACAAAATAGGTGTACCTTTTGAAGATTTGTTTTTTTATTTTTTTATATTGAAACTTTTTCGACGATTTATCTCAACAACTATTCTTGAGCTTTTTTTCTTATAAATTCATATTTTTTTTTTCTGGAAGTTTATACTTGTATGTATATAAGTATATATTATGTAAATTTATATTTCTGTTTTTATGAAGCATATGTTAATAGCTGGGTTTCGTGTTCTATATTTTGTATTTGTGATCATCGTCGGCCAAATATTATTATAGATGGCTATATATATATGAATAGATATTAGATATTATGTGAAAGAGTATATATATATATAAAAAAAAACTTTTTATTTCGTCTTATTAATATTTTCGTTTTCCACATATGTAATTTTTACCATTTTCAATATTATCGTTAGTTATGGTTTAATATTATATTATTTTGTATATTTTTATGCATTTTACTTCACAGATGTTTCCGAAAATATATCGAAACACGAACCTGTTCGAAAAGTTCATACGCATAACACGTAGGTGATTTTGGGAACAACAAATTTTGTGTTTTTAATTCGATGGTAACGTGTAGCCCTGCAGGTGTTTTATGTTCACGTAATACATATTTTTTAAGCAGTTCGACATATTACCTATACGCCTAACAAAAAAATATTAGATAATAATTTCTATATTGCTCTACACAATTATAATTATGGTGACCAGATATAAAAATCCCCCAAAAAAGTACATTTTAAAATGTACCCTCTTTTATTACAAAAATAAAATCCTCTTCCTTAAAAAAAATAGACCATTTCCACCAATACAAGTTTTTTTGACTTAGTTACTGTATTATTTCTATTTATATTCCCTAGGAAAAACTGAATATATGAAATAATTTCATTACAAGGTCAACTTATTAGGTTAAACTTATTTGTTTTTCAAGTGCGTATTTGTAGTGAGGCGATAGGAGAATTTGCCCCCTCCCCTATTACTTGTAAAATAGGTAATTAACTGTAAAACATTTTTGATTAGCATAAAAAAGATAATATAACGTGTATTCTATACATATAAAAACATCTGTTTCGCACTCCCTCCACATATATGGACACAGGTCGAATACACTATTGGTGTTTTTATGATGTAAATATTTTGAAACATTGAATACACTGAAAATAAATACATTTTTGAAGGTTAAAATATGAAGTATACAGTAATGTACAGTAGGTACATAATAATAATGCACTATAATATTATTATATCGTAGTATTCATACCAAAGTAGCAAAACATTATCTTATTATACTAATATGCATTAGATCGAACCTTTAAATATAAATAATTAAATCATGAAAAATAATAAAATATAGATAGGTATATTATATTAACCGGTGATATTTAAAAAATAAAAAAAAGTACAATTTCATGTACTTAACACTATTGTTAAGGACACTACACAATGCAACAAAAAATAGTACCGTCCTACGAAAAAAAGTACGTATTTATAAAAATAAATATTATTATATTATAATATAATTTATAATATATTTATAAACACATAATTGTAAACTATTCATATATTGTACTTATTTATTGTACCTATATATTGTATACATATTATATATTATATTTAAATGTAAGTACCTACATAAAAATGAGAGACCAAGATAGCGTGTCACATGAAAAAAAAGATCTAGTCACAGAAAAATAATACACCTAATTTATTAATCAGTTTGTTAATTTTATTTTATATTGTTTTATAATATACAGTTTTGATTATTATTCTATGGTTTTATCATTATATTCCTAAATGGTGGTAAAATATTTTACCAGTTCGCATTACGTGCCATAAACGATCAGGGATAAACTATTTTATCATTTTGGATCTCAAAAACTGGTGGCTCCAAAAAAAAAAAAAAAAAAAAAAACAAAAAAAATTTAACCCAAAATATTGAGTATATGTACTTATAAATTACCTAAAATATAAATATTGGCTCAGATCATATAAATAAAATAGCCTCTGCCCTACAAAGACGACGGCAAACACGGGTGTGGAGTCGTCTTAAGATTTATAATATTGTTACTAAAAAAAAAATATATACCTTTATGTTTCACGGTTTATTATTTGAATAAAAAAAATCATGTTGTTATTTGTTTTTATATATATATAATAATAATTATACGTAGTACGTATTGGTACATGTGAACTTTACGATTTCATCGAGTTAAATGTAATCTAATAACACCTATATATAGGTACCTAACAAAGTATAAAGGGACCTAAATTCGTGAAATTTCACTTTTCATTTCACTAAAATCTAGCTTTGAATGAAATTCATTAATCTATGTTGTATATATAGTTACCGGTTTAATTTAACTATAGGGTCTATACCTACTATACATGTTTCGGATTATATATGCATATGTATGTTTAAAATATTATTATTATTATTATTTAAAAGTCGAATATTTACTCCTTTAGGAATACGGACAGGGATACGCGTTGTGGGTAATGAATATTTTGCATACATTAAAATATATTTAAATTGCACGTTTATAAAACAGGTTTAAATGATTAAAATGTTTTTTTACACATAATCGTGAACGTTGTTCACAATTTGTTTCGGAATAATATAGAACGTAATGAGCAAAACGCGTTCTGCAAAATCATGTCTATAAAAAAAAATAAAATAAAAATTTATTACAATCATTATAATTTACGAGAATAATATGTATGCACATAGTAATACATTTTTTTTTTTTTTTTAATAGAAAGCAGAAAAATATTATTATTGTGTTTGGTATTATGTATGCACGCGTGCAGATTGTCCATCGAAAATGTATTTAAACTCTGGAGCTTAAACTCAATAACCGGTGCATAATATTGTGACTTAAACATTTTTTGGAGATAATTTTGAATAATGAATTCTGTTAAACGAAATAATATTCATTACGTTCCTGTGTGCGTAACGACTGATTGATGAATTAAGAAATGCACGGTTTGGGAAAAAAACAACACACACACACACACACATATAATTGTAAAACCGACGAAATTGTTAATTAACCGGATTTTCGCAAGTTTGAAAAAAAGTACTTATAAACTGGCTGTCGCCTGCTTTAGGCGTACCTACTGTTCGTGGTTTTTTTTTTTTTTTTTTCAATAATCGAAATTCCGGTGCTCGATGGCCGAAATGGGACGCGTCGGCGGTCGGTGTATTTACGTGCATATGCCTGTTATAGTTATTACAATAAATATATTTCTATTAGCTTAAGCGTAAGGTATGTACCCGGGATTACAATAATAATAACGATAATAATTATACCGTCAAACACGTCTCGCCCATATTTGCAGAGGTATCTCTCGGCGCTCGTACCTATCGTCCCGGGCGTTTTGTTCACACGGGGCATGCCATCTGCGGCCGTCGGTGGTAAAATAAATCCAGTTTTCAATTCCTTTCAGTCGCCCGCTTCGCGTCATCATCAGTCATCCCGAGGCGTGACGGTGGACCCCGATTGAAAATTTCGGCGGTGAGC
Organism: Pemphigus obesinymphae; assembly: GCA_025469235.1. Lineage (NCBI taxonomy): Eukaryota > Metazoa > Arthropoda > Insecta > Hemiptera > Aphididae > Pemphigus > Pemphigus obesinymphae. The sequence continues at coordinate 9,848 of JAIPRL010004682.1, read as the reverse complement.
GCATGAACGCGGTCGACGGCGACAATAATTTTGTATTTTTTCCGTAATTTTATATTCGATGAATACGGGGCTTATTCTAAAGCGCGGTCGGGCTTGTTTTGCGTAGTCGGAAAAGCTAGACGCGCACTTGACCAGCCGGTTTTGCGTAGTTGAATATATTCGTGTGTGATTAATCAAATATATTCGGATTTGGAGCATCATTGAGTTTAATAACTAATAAATGTGGTGTATAGGTTTTTACACCAAAATCAGGGTCGTCATTTGGGGTGGGGGTGGGGAGGGAAGGTGAGAAATAGTGCCTCCGCCAATTTAAAAAGTGCCAATGATCCAATGCCCCGTCATAATTATAATAATTGTAATTATTGTGCTGACCGAAAACAGATAGGTAGGTTTTTTTGCCTATTTACGTTTTTAAAGAATCATTTTGTAGCATTGGAATGAATAATGGCCAGCATGACGTTTTAAAACGACCGGGTGAAATGTTAAAATTATCTAAAAGCCTTATAATAATAACATACACACACACACACACTCAGAAGTGTTAATCTTTTTTAATTTCGTAGTCATTACCAGTAAAACAATATACATTTCAATATAAATAACAATATAACAATAAATAAAAATAAAAAACTAGACCTTGAATCTAAAACGACAAGCAAGCAGCATAACCACGAGGATATCGCTAAGAAAATTTACGACTGAAACGATAGAGTGAGATATAATCGAGAAAACGTGGAATTATAAAACGAAAAGTATTTATAAAGACAAATCGTTCAAAATACACAAGTATACGATAAATCAGTAGCTGATTCTCATAATATATTATTCTAGTTTTCAAAAATCAATGATATATCATGCTGTTAAATTAAGGGGGTGGGGATCTCTAGATCACGACGTACTATCTAGTCCCCATGACCATATTGTGTGCTGCAGGGTGGTTTCAGAGTTTCACGGATATTTTGTCAAAACCAATTCTAATTTTAGATATTTCAAGATATTTTTACGTCCATTACGATTTGAACAATTTTTCCAATTTAAAAGCCTTGTTGGGAACGGATATGTTCATCTTATTTTTAATCTTATTCATTTATTTCGTTGTACACGTGTATACCTATTGTTACAGTGTTTTTTATATTAGTATTTAGTTCCAAGATATATTTAAAGACATAGTCAATTGTGGAAAAACATACTAAAGTTCTCCGTTATCCCGTATTATATATAGTTATTGTCACTCGGCCTATAAGATATAGACACTATTATTTATTCGGTCAATAATAATGGAATTTAAAATGTAAAAGTTGTATTTAATTTTTAAAATTAATCTTTTGGTATAATTTTCAATCTAGTTTTGGGATATATTCTATATAAATTCGATAAATATTTATTCCGCTTGCTTTGACTATTCGAAGTATAATTGTTTTCATTTGTTCCATAGAAAAAATGTTAATACAAAACCGGCTTAGTTCAAATCTATATATACTATATATGTCTATATAGTATATACACGGATATAATGAAACTAAGGCCTTAATAAAAACTTAATTTTTAAAAAAAAAAAAATTTTAATTAAATAAACGCGATTAAATTGTTTTTATTTTTTAAACAAAAAAGTTTTACTCGGGTTTTAAAATTTAAAATGTATTAAAAATAACATTCAGCGGCTGCGGTTTGAGTATAATAATTATACGCCTATACTTACTATACCAACACGTTTTCGGTAAAGTGTAGGTACCTACGTGACTTTCTAGCAAAATTATTGTCGGTATTGCAACCGAAATTTTTCCGAAAGTTTTGATTAAAGTTACATCGTTAATTATGAAATGCGAATAATAAATGTGCAGTTATGAAGGGTAACAGTCCTTTTTTAGTACATTTTAAAGACACATTTGAATATTACACATTTAATAATCGTCAAAAATTCGGTGCCGGTATAATAGTTGTCGTAATTTTCGGAAAAAGAGTTTGTATTTTTCATTAGTTACTTTTACTTTGCTTACCATTAGAATCCTTATATATGTATATATTGTAAAAAAAATTTTCCTGGTGGATATTTGTAACTTTATAGAATAACATATTATTATAATAAATCTAATCGAGATTATTATTTTGATTTTCAGAAAATGTATACATTTAATTATGTACAAATGATAAATTTGTATTTCGTTATTCTGTTATCACGACTGCTACCTATAGGTATTTAGGTATTATGTATAATAGGTATGTTCGTACACTGAATTTTGAAAAGACGAACTTTTAATGGAATTTTGATCAATTTAAAATGAAAATCTAGGATTTACCGTCAAACGCAAAAGACAGTATAACTTTATTTTCAAGATCAAGGTGTACTACCAAAAATAAATCCGAACTTGTCAAACTCAAGGTGATCCATATGGGTCTTCTGAATTATCGGGCATACTGCAAACGGACATTGGCTATCACGGGTGAATAATAATTTTTTCTTAAGTTAATTATTATTCTTTTCATTTATCGTCATTCGCTACATTTTCTTTATGCTATTAAATTAGTATTTTTTATGTGTTACGCGTGATATTATTAAATGCAATTAAAATTTTCAATATAAAAATTACCGGTAGTTCCCTATGACGAAATAGATTATTATATTTCTTTAAGGGTGGCAGATCTGAATCTCATTTAGAGATGTAGGAATGATTAGGAATTAATACAGGGTGATAGAATAAAGATAATCAACCTTATCAACTTGTAAATATAATTCATCACTATCAGTACATGGAAATAAGTTATTATTTAGTATTTGTACTATACTCGTACTACGTATCACGTAGAATCGCGGTCATTTTGATAATTTAATAAACTTACGACTCACGTAGAACAGAAAAAAATTCTAGAAGTACCTAAATACATTGTTTCCGAAATATAAAAACTTGAACAAACACAACCACGTGAAAAGCATAAAAATGTTTTGCAACAATATACAGGTTTAGCAAGGGTGGCCAGTGAGAATAAACTCGCGAGCCGCAAAACACAATGAAATATAATATGTAGAGCCAAGAATGGAAAAAATAAGGCACGCAACAAATACGCTATAATTTAAAAGAATTACTTATATAAATATTATAAATTTAAAAACACTATATTTTTTTTAACAATTATATGAGCTAAAATTATAGTTTAATAATTATTACATTTTAAAATACATATTTTTATATTAGTGTTTAAAGTTTTTTTATTAAGTGTATTAGTAAAAATGTTTTGCTTCTTACACGGTAAAACGCGAGCCATAGTTTGATTATCACTGATAATATATCTATAGTGTTTAGCAAATTTTATAATATTTAAATGCATTCGGTACACCCCCCCCCCCCGAAAAAAACTACACAAAGATTACCACTGTTTGACTGTTATCGCATATAAGTAAATAGTATAATATATAGTATATACTGATTGATAATCTCTTCGAATTAGCTATTAATATCACAGGCATACTATTTATTTCCATTCGCTATTTACATGGCACATAATCAATGTTATCACTAAATATTTTTCAGTTGATAGTCCATATTTAACAATTATTGTACATGCATAAATGATACAAATTGGAACTTTATAGTAAAAAAAAAAATAACATCGACTACCGCGCAATAGTAATGTCGGCATCAAAGTCTTATATTATAATATAGTACGGTATAATTACCTAGCTATCTATCATAGAATACTGTAGAATCGATATTCGGATATTTTTTTTTGTTCTATAGTAGGTTTTGATTTCAATAGCCTTGAAATCAGCTAGTTAATACTTTAGACGCTAACAATACAGGAAAGTCGTATAGCGAGAAACGAGACCCCGATTCACCTCCAAAATCAGTGCTGTTAGATTTTAACACAACATTTTACCTGAGAATTTTCCATATTATAAATATGAATATTAAGACAAAATATAATCGGTTATATAATATGTATTTGATAGTCTTGTACCTACCTAATTTATAATACTTACCTCATCAGTACTAAATAAACTATAAACAAATCCATCGATATTATAGTAAATACCCGGTAAATGGGTACTAAATTTTAAACGGTGGAATACTAGATGCCATTCAGAATCCGGCACAATAATAATAAAAACATATTATAGGTACCTATCTACCAGCAATAAAGGCCGTGATTATTATGAAATTATATTGTGTACAGTTACGCGTATACGATATAATATGATTTTTATATCTGATCACACTGATTTTGGAAGAAATTCTGTCACAACATTTTAACATTGAGTTTCCCGTATACCGTCATCTATAGCATTTGGTATAACTACATTTCTTATTATTACACAGATATAGTTTATTATCTTTACATTGTGTTATCATACGAATTATATATATAACACTATGGAGATTAAACGGTTAGGTAGATTCCTAACATCATCGTATACTCCCGCTATATTATTGACAATAAAATATGTATGAGAGTATAACGACATCAATCAAACCGCTCTGAAATGAAAAAATACAAACTGAAGCAGGGCGGGGAGTGTCTATGGCCTGCTATCCATAGTTGGGTGAATGAAAAATGTACGTTGTCAAAAATGTGTTAGCAACTATTTTTTTTTTCTGATAAGGAGGGGTTCTCAAACCAAGACGCACTTTATAGGTGAGAGCATTTTTATTATTTCCTTTTTGGGTTTGTTCCGCGCGTACAAATGGAACCTTTGGCTATTATAATTGTTCTATTTTAAGGGTGTTGTGGAACGTTATCACGAGCTTGGCGCGTATATCACTAAAAAAAAATTGTACTCTACCCTTAATACGAAAATAAAAAACCGACACGGACGTTCTAATCAACCGTCACTTTTCATTCGTCCGACTACTTACGCGTTTTAGAACATCTGTGATTAGAATTCACCGACTCTTCTTTAATCGTCAGGAATTTCCAGCGTCCCCAACAAGCCACCGTATTCCCAAGGACACGGGCCCGGCACAATACTCGTAAAATATTTACTTTGCCGTTTCAGCGCTCACATAATAAATAACACGACTGTGCTAGAAATAAACGTTATACACACGAAATTCCACCACGCGCCCCGTCAATTATTATGAACGGAATAACGGACCTAAATCTAAACCAAACTATGCAAATAACAAACAGCACTATCGACCAACTCCTTTTATTTACGTTATTTATCGTAACTATTATGTTTGCGCGCAAATTCTACTGTAAAGTGTAAACAATGTAATATATATATATATATATTGTATTGTTTACACATTTTGGTATCTACCAAGTAGGTATTTAAATCTGAAAACGAAATATTAACAGTATCGCAACATGACGGCCGGTTTTAATATTATATAGGAATACGCGCCGCGGTAATGTATGATTTTGGGGGAACAATATTATTATTAATATATAAGGTCAGATATTTTGCAAAACCATGCTAATATATATATAATGCGTATATTATGCGTATGTCGTGTATACGTATCAAAGTGTGAGGTCCACAATGCTGGATTTGGGGAGACAGGCAAGGGGACGGAGGTACTCTTCACTTTTTTCATGATTAACAGCGTACCTCTTAATTTATGTATCGAGGAACTCAAGGAACGCAGTGTTTGTTTTAATTTTAATTTAAAATTTTTTAAAAATGTAATTTTAGATTCTGAGCGTAGCTAGGGAGCTAGTGGTTTTTATTTATTTTTTTTTTTGAAAAATTGTAAAATTAGGAAAATTATTGTTTTTTTGTACTCATCGCCTTATTAGTTTTGGATAAAAAGCATGATATAAAATGTTGAATAGTTGATCTTATTAAATCATATTGGTATCATATAGGTAATAAATAATCTTCATTATCCGTGAATGGCCAGAGACCAAAAGAATGGCTAAATCAATGCGACACCGATAAACTTCATTTTCAGTCTACATCTACAACCTCCTCGATTATTCATTTAATAGATAAAAGTGTTAAATTATTTTGAAAGAGATGCTTAAACTATGCTTTCTTGAATATATGTAACCTAACAATGATGTAAAATTGTTTTGATTTTTCTATTCTATTCGTGTTGTATAATAATCTAAAATGTTTTTAAAAATGTCCCCTGGTTAAGAAACTTTGGATAGGGAGTGTGGGGGACGAAATTCTCCACGGCTTACTTTTTCTCTAATATTTCCCGGAACGCTGATTTTTCTAACTAAGCTCAGGGCCTGTCCTTATTTTTTTTCCCAATTCAACCACTGGAGGTCCACCGAAATATGTCACTGACGGTGTACATGGGTACCGTACGCGTAAGGCTGAAACTTGTGAGGGCGTCGCACTGAAGGTTTTTAACGGTAAAAACATGTTTACGCAAAACAAATAAAATAGTTTCAAAATAATTTTGTTGAAATTTTATTTTTAATATTTTTTAACGTTAAAACGCTTAATATGAAACTGATAGGAAACAGCATTTCGGAGATAACCTCGTCGGCGTTTTTTCGAATAGTATGTTTAAAAAAGTTACAATGTCTTAAAAACGTTGGGGGGAAGGAAATAGTATTTTGTACAACCGGTAACGAGCTTAATATTTAAAAAAATCGTAAAAGGTTATCTCTGAAATGTCGTCATCTAATAATTTTATAAAAATCGTTATAACAGTTTTGCTCTTTATGAAAGGGATTATGGGTGTGAAATGTAATATTATCAAATATAGTTGAATTACTCAGCTTCGCTCGTGAACAGTTTTTCCCAGTATTCTTTTATTTATTCATTTGATAACAGCGGCAACGCTATGTTATAAAATATTCTTAATATATGATCTTAGTTCATAGTTTAAATGGCATGTAATCAACAAATATATTTAAAAATTTTTTTTCCAAAACCACCTATTGGACATGGTTCAAACTACTCTCTAAACCTTTCTGTTATCTCTGACAAAAATCTGTGAAATTTTCGTCAAAATAAAAAGTCGTTTAGAAGTTACAGAAGCCAGCGGTACACGAAAGACATTCGGGCGCCGCGGCAACGTTTGTATAAATTAAGTGTATGTATTGGTTTAAGCAAACATATTATTATTGATAATAATAAATGACTCGCCACACTTTACGAATTGGCAGTGAACGTGATAATTAATCCACTTAAAAGCAAAATTTTTTCTGATGCACATCTAAAGAATTAGAGGAACCACTATTCCAAATTAGCAATGAGCGAGCGAGTGAGTGGTTTTTGAGTTTTATATATTATATAGATTATACAATATTATAAACTTTGTACGTATATTAATTGTATGTGTCTCATCTTGAACCTATCATATCCCGTCTTACCCTCTCATAGAGGTAAAATAGGAAAATCGGACCAAAATAACGATTTAAAAAAAATTAAATATTTTAATTTTTAAGAAAATAAATATAATAGTATTATATTATATTATATATAGATAATATTCTTATCTTTACGATTTGACATAAATGATAGGTTGCAGGTAGCCGGAAACCCACGGGCCGCCGTGCAGCTATGCTGCTCAATATGTATTGGCGGTAAATAATTATTATTAATTAATCCACTTAAACCCAACATTTTTTTAAATCCTTTCTTATTGCACGGTTAAAGTATTAGAGGAACCACTATTCCAAATTTGAAGTTCGTACGTTGTGTAGTTATTGATATACAGCGATCAGTAAATGAGTGGTATTTGGCTTATATATATATATATTTATTTTATTTATTTATTAATTAATAAAAACGCCTTTAATGCTCAAGTACAGATCAGTAATATAACATGAACATAATATAATAAATACAAATATAAATTATGTAGATATAATAACAATTAGATTAAATTAATATAAATAACATTGCTCATGGAAAAGATAAATACAACTTATAAAAGAGAAAATAAATAATAATAAATAAATATATAGATTATAATGACATAAGTATCTTGAGTTTACAAAAATCAAAAATTTTAAAAAGATAATTATCAGGTGAACACGATAAAAGGATTGCATACACATGTGTAATTTTGTTGTTAACAATTTTCTTTATTGTTAACAATTGTGTTAAAATTTAAAGGTAAAACGAAATAGTTTGGACAGATGACGTTGACTTTGATCCATAGACTATTATAATTGAAGTCTATGCACTGATCATACACCTAATTTTGTTGCAAAATTCCTCTAGATCAAATTTTTAAAGTAATTTTGATGTTCAAACAATGATCTTAAGTGTACATTTTTAGGAACGACGGAAATGGATATTGGTTTTTTTTCCAGGACAACTGCTATGGTCTATTATTATTATTATATATATATATATATATATACGTTTCTTATATAAATGATTTATTCAGATATAATACGTACATATAATATTGTACTCGTCCGTATTCTATTTCCTTGTTTTTGACAATGGCTTGCCATAATATTAATAAAATACAGCTGTTATAAGAGGGTACGTGTGATTTATTGAATTAAAAAGCAAATTAAAAGTATAATAAAACTAACAATTATAAATTACTGATTATTTCCTAATGGCGAGAAAAATTCAAAAAAAAAAAAAAAATATATATATATATATATCGTTGAACTATAATATATTATACTACTTGTAATATATTTTTTATTTATTTTTTATACTGTAAGGTGGTAATATATCGTACAAAATACCCACTATTATTGCGTACGAATATAGGGTAGAAACAAATGTATAAATATGAATTATAACAAAATTGTGTCGACACAAAAACTAAATTATGGCCTATGTAATATATACGTCAAACAACTAGATTATATAGTAAATAATGTGTGTAATAATATAAAACGAATAATATTTTTACTAAAATATGAGGTAAAATCGTGTTGCACATTTATGTATGAATATATTATTATCGTATCTGTATATATAATCATATGTTTACATACAGTATGTCTCAAAACAGTCTCATATTACATCCTAAGTTTAGGTATTTCCGCGGAAAACCAATATTCTTTAATGGAATTTTTTCTACTAATCTATATGAAAACATTCTAATTTGATAATATACATTTCAAAAAATAAAATATCTTGCGCGGAATTTAATTTTTGAAAATTTTGAAATAGCCATATTATTTACCTAATTTTTCTATCAACTAAAAAAGTATCTATATACTTATTAAAATTAAGAAAAAGTTGACCGAGTAAAGTTAAATTTTCAATTTTCATTATGTTAGCGAAAAACTGTGAAAAAATCTGATCACATTAGTCATAATCTAATTTGATTCTAATGGTTGGGAGACAGTTTTCCCAATCCATTTTACACAATTCTGTCGGGAACCATTCCGTACATAGGTTAGGTAATAGGTTATAGTTTAAAATAGAATAAGCATTTTTTGTTTTCATATTATGTATTATTATATAATAAAAATAAATAATATAAAAAAATTTAAATACCTAATGTTTGCATATTATATTATTAAACATAATAAAAGTGTACATAAAATTGTAAAATTGTCTACTCCTAAACCTTCTCTCCCAACTATTTTAAAGTATATAATAATAATAATAATAATAATAATAATAATAATAATAATAATAATAATAATAATAATAATTTAATAATATATACAAGTATATATTCATATATATATTTATAAAAATTAATAATAATAATTACGATCGATATAAAATAGGTACATTGAATATAATAGAAAAAAATTTTTATGAGCAAATATATTTTAAGGAAAAATAAATTTGGGACATTTTTTGAGGGGAAAATGGACTAGGGAAATATATTAGAAAAAAGCCGGTCAGTAGGTTGTGGAAGCACTTCGCTCGTCAGGTGTCAGTATTGGTGGATGCACTTCGCTACTGGGCAGGGTACTTTTGGTGGATGTATTGAATTTGAAAGCAATGATAAATCATT
>JAIPRL010004681.1:0-36332 GCA_025469235.1 Pemphigus obesinymphae | reverse complement strand
GAGAGGATAAAATAAGGAATGAGTATATCAGAGGTAGTATAGGGGTAGCTTCGATAGTAGACAAAATGAGAGAGAATAGATTAAGATGGCTCGGGCATGTATTAAGGAGGGAAGAGACTGAGACAGTGAGATTAGTAAGGGAAATGCATGTTGTTGGTAAAAGGGGGAGGGGAAGACCGAAAAAGAGATGGGGGGATGTAATGGCGAATGATATGAGGAAGGTGGGAGTAAGTGAAGAAAATGCGGGAGATTAAGTGGAGTTAAGTGGAAGTGTAGGACAAGGGTGGCCGACCCCAAATAGTTGGGAGAGAAGGCGAAGGAGAAGAAGAAGATATATTGCAGTAAATCACTAATTTCTATTGAATAATTTTCTGAAAAATGTTTTAAACTCTATACATTTAAAATGTAAATAAAAATAGTTTCCAAAATTTGTATAACTAATTATAATATTATTATTTGTGTAATTCCAGAGTCAATGAGAATTTTATTAAATACTACCACCAAAGAAAAAACTCATTTCAAGTAGCTAAAACAATAAAGAAATGATTAAACCAAATGATATGAAATGATATGGGACCACACTTCCAAAAGCTGGTCAAAAACCTAACTGTTTAAAGTTTGTCGAGCCAAAACGGGACACAATTTTCAAAAACAGGACAATATTGCAAAAGACGGCAGGTTAGGTTAGGTTAGGTAAGGCTTAACTCTAGTGACTAAGTGTATTTTGATAAATTTTTGATTTTCGCTCAGTGAAGAAATATAAATAATAATAAAATATTTTTAATTCAGTAGCTTTGAGTTTGTTTCCTAAATTTTTGCTGTTTTTTATTTTTTAATTGAAATTGGTCTATCTTCAATATCTTTATAATTAGAAGTTAGTAGAAAATACTCGTAATTTGATTTTCGTTTCTTATGTGCATTATGTATAATATAATGTGTTATCCCTGAGAATAAATCGTCTATTAATGTGACACTCCAATCAAAAGTTTGATATAATATTAATATAATAAGTCCAGTAATAATTTTGACAAAAATTATATTCTAGAAAAAATATATACCTAGCAATCCTGATGCAATCGTATCAAAAACTAACTCCACATCTTTTGTAATCTATTTTCAACTATCTTTCCAACTGTATCTTCATCTACTAAACTTCGTAATCGCAATCCTTGGTCGATATAAGTATGGATTGTCTGGCAATATTTTTATGGGACGCTTGAATTTCTTGTAGTAGTAATATATGTTTTTGTAATGCTTCCATAGTGTCATAAAAGTAAATTCCATCTACTAACATGAGCTATTCCATACCATTCTGATTTCAATCGGAATGCAGTTAGTAGGAACTCATTAAAATCTATTAGACTTCCATAAGATTGTAAAATATTGGTTTTTGGGACCATAAAATAAGTTTTATTGTTATAGGATACTGGCAATTCATTATAGCATGCAGTCTGTTTAGCAAAATATTCATTAAAGGGTCTGCATTTTAATAGGTAAATTGCTTCTCTAGCTTTAATAGCTGTGTATCCTGTTTATTAAATAACTTACCAAAATTAAGCACTATTTATAATTGTTGGTATGAATGTCAGTCTTTTGGAGAAATTTTATTCTGAGTACCTACTTCTTTTGTTGTTGGTAATAGTGGTGCTTCACAATATCCGACCTCTAAGCTGCTAAACGATGTTACATTAAGTTTAGGTTCACTACAGTCATATGCTATAAAACCATATATGCTTGATAATGTCAAAGCCAATATAAGTAATGTAGGTATTGTATAAACTTCCATCTTCTTGAATTTGTACATACTGAATAACAAAAACTTATTTTATTTTAATTAGTTAAATAAATAAATAAATGTATGAAGAAAAAACGAACTTTTGAAATGTAAAAATTCAAAATTGAGTATGATTATATGATCATATTTGAAAAATATTAAATAAATATATATATATATACAATGTCCAACGAAGATCTAACAATTACAATAACTTTTGTTCTATTCAATTTCAATATTTTTGTTTGTAATTTAGCAAGAAATAAAATTTGAATTTTAACAAACTTTAATAATTGTTAAAAATTAATGATATAACCTAATTAATAATAATAATAATAAAAATAATAACACTAACAATTTTTAAAAAATACTTATAAAATGGCTATCTTGGATTATATAAAAAAAATTTTAGTTGTAAAAAAAAAAATCTAAAATATGAGAATTATAGCGCAAAGTTCTAGTAATTATTACAAAAATAACTTAAAAATGTACAACAGAACATAAGTTATTACATTGGTCCGATCTTCATGAAACACTTTTTATTAAAATTGTTTACTATACCTAAGTGTGTGTATTTAATTAAAAATTTATACAAAGTATAAATATGTTTATTTTAAGTGTTTTTTTTTTTTTTTTTAATTATTTATAATTGTTTTTATTTTATATTGTTTATATACCTATATATTATATATAATAAATTATTATTGAATTGAACTACAAATGTGTAAATAATATAAAACCTACACTTTTTTGTTGTCTTGTACATATGCAGATTTCAACAGACACAACCAGATTATTAAGACTTTATTGTTACAGGCAAATTATAATCTGATAGTGCATTATACACAGCACAATATTTTGAAACAATAAATTATATGTTCTATTCGAAATTCGAATACACCCAGTATAAGCCAACATAATCCTCAAATATTAAAAATTTTTAAAATACTTCCACACTTTTTGAAAACACTGTTAAAGTTAATTTAAAAATAAAAATCAAGTATACCACCATATTTTATTGTTTTATTGGATAATAAAAGCTCTTATAAATCTATATGAATCAGAAAAATTATTAATTAACCAAAATCTACCAAATAAAGAATACTTTTTAATGACAAACAGATTAGGTAACACAAGATCCATTAGAAAATCTATTTTCCGTAATTCGACAGAAGAACGGTTATAATAAAAATCCAACTGCACACACTTCTCGTTGTGGTTTCAATATTATTTGTTCTTATAGCTTAATAAAATGTTCGGAAAGTTATAATTGTGAAGAAGATGGAAATACTTTTTTCAATATTGAGACTGTATGACACTGTATAGTTGCAGTTACTTTTTAATAATGGACTTGTAAGAGAGTCAGTTGTGACATAGAAAGAATTTCTGAAATTAAAATAAAGTGAAGTTTTGTGCGATGAAGTTATTGGTATGTGACAGAAAAACGTCTGTATTATTATAAACGTACAAAGATCAAAAATCTTTCATTCATTAATTAAACGTTTTTTACACAAATAATGCATTATTGCTTATTTATATTTGAAACAAAAATTTAATTTAAAACTACATGAATATTAGTATTAAATTAACATTAAAGGTTGTCAATATTTTCAAAAAATTATAAGAAAATAATATAATAATATTAATTTAATTACGAATATAACTATAATCTTCTTTTGCCTATTAAGTATATTATACATTATAATTTATTAGTAATAATTATACCCTTCTATAGTTTTTCCATTTGGTACCTATTTTTTTTTTTTTTTTTTTTTTTAATAATGAAGTACAAGCATAAAATCCCTATCTGATAAGTGTATAGTAGGGTGATCATATTTTAAAAATTAAAAAATGGGATAAAAATAAAAACTAGTGAATATCGTTATAATTTTCTACTAATATTTTCATAAATTGGTTAGAAAATGTTAAAAAAAAAAAAGGTCATTGACAATTTTCTAAAAATTTTTTTTAGAAAAATGGTAGATAACAACGGGATCACACTTCCAAAAGCTGGTCAAAACCTAACCGTTTAAAGTTTGTCGGGACAACATGGGACGCAATTCTCAAAAACAGGACGTATGGTGGTCACCCTAATGTATAAGTATATTTTAATACATTTTTGATTGTCGTTTAGTGAAAATTCCTTAAAAAATGCACTGATAGTTGGCATTTAAACGTTCAAACCATTTTAATTGTAATGAATGTGAAAAAAAACTCATTACTTCGAAAGATATAAATTATCAAAATCAGTTATAAACATTTAAAAAAACAGTTATTAACATTTAAAATTTACAATGTAAATTGACCACCAACTCAGGATTAAAAGTGCCGTCAAATATCTATATCGACGTAACAAATATATGTTACAAAATTTTTGACAAGCAATTTCAATTAATAAAATACGAATAACAAATAATATTCAAACTTTTGGAACTTTCCGAAAAATAAACTCAATAAAAAAACTTTAAAATTAGATTCTTCGCCTCGTATGAAACATTATTTGTACATCATTGAACTATTATTTAGAACTGTAATATTTAAGGTGTAAATAGACGAACACGGAATTACACAATAAAACTGTCCATCAGATTGCAAAACTCGAGTATTACAGTACAATTAATACAATAATATATTATCGTATACATTTATAAATATATTAATTCTATAATATTATAAAATGTATTATAGTTAATTTGTTTATCTACTGACATTATTATGACAACAAATAATGTATTATAATATAGGTAGGTACTCGTATTATTTTAGTTTCTTTTTCACTTCATTTAATTGCTATTTACTATTGTATCTTGCGTTTTTAGATATATAGTGAACTTTTTAGAATCAAGATGCTTAAAAAACAAATTTGTTTAAATTTTACTACTATTAATATTAGTTGGATATTCTTATAAATATAATATTATGTTTACAAAATAATATATAATATATATATATATAATTTATATTTTAAATAGAAAAATACTTATAGGTATGTGTTTAATATTTATATATACCTATATCAAATTAAATGTCAACAGTCAATATTGAAAAAAAATCAATGTTTAAAAAAAATATTGTAAACACAAGTAAAATCTTAACCAAGTCTAAAAATAAATACAAGTATTTTTGTATTTTTAAAGTTAAATATGTATTATTCAATGTCAACCTATAGGATGTTAAAAATAATTACCTATACATTTTAATCTTTTTAGATTAATTAAAGTTTCTCTATGAAAAAAAAAAATACGTATTTCAGGATAGATATTAGGTATATCTGGGTACTGTTACTTGTAAAACGAGTCCGTTTCGACTACGTTGTATCGTGTAATAAAAATAATATTAGAGGTTTTTTCAACAGTTTTGTCCTCTGACGGTCCAAACCCGTCAGTTGGAACGCTGGTTAGTGGGCAGATCGAAAGACCAGATAATATGTGGAATCAGAACCGTCATAAAACTGTTATGCGGGTAGCAAAGAAATATGGACAGTTTTTAATTTAGAAGCCAACAAACGGACGGCATATTATATATTATTGATGGGAAAATAAAAATGCATCATTTCGTTCCAACTTCTAAATATCATATACGAAATTAATTATATATATAATTATATAATATATATATATATATATTATTATATTATAGTAAGGCAAAAACTAAAAATTCATATTATATTATACCTACAAAATATGATTAATAATAATTATAATAATTGAATATTTTAACATATGTTGTGCAAAAACTCCCTTAATATAATAAAATTAAATGAAAAAAGAAAATAGCAAAATAAAATAAAATAAATAATAATGGAAAAAAAAAACGTTGAAAAATCTATCATGTATATTCTGCAATATTACAACACGAAAACTGTCATAAATCCCCTCGATTTTTTAGTCTGTTCTAAAAGTCCACGCGTCGCATTGGGACTGTTGAAAAGTGACAGTTCTTCCACCACTAACGAACGGTCTTGGTCTTTCACAGTTTTTGTAATCTCAAAACCAAGAGGTCAAGGACGTACGTTCGTGGGCAATGAAGGATCTGGACTGCGGCGGTTTAAAACTGTTGAAAAAAACCGCTCGTGTGTGGGCCGCTATTGTCGTCATTGTCGACAAACTACGAAAACGATTTCCAACAATAAATTCAATATTGTTATTCGTATTCGACTATGACAGGGGGTTGTTTGGTATGCGGAGGGTAGTCGAGCGACGAAAACCGGTTTATTATTGTGTCGTAGTCCAAATACAACGATCGACCGTCGAAATATAACAATTAGAAATATTATACTCAATTCATATTGTTAACGAACTCTATCGGGTGAATACTGAATAGCTGCCGCGTACAATTTTTTATGCCGGTGGCCAATCTATAGTAATTTATAATCAATGATATTATTAATAATATAGGTACCTAAAGGTGGCGGTATTTTCAAATGCCAGCATACCGATCACTCGGTAATTACCATTACCGATATATCGGTAACTACAGGTTGATCGATAACTAACGATATGTTGACAATTATCGAAAATCGGTAAATATAGGTACCGGTTGATCGATAATGAATTACCGATATATCAGTAACTACCTATTTATTTATTTATAACTATCGGTATGTCGGCTATTATCGATATATCGGTAGTTACCGGTTGGTACTCGTACACTGGACACTTGTGACAAATTTTTTTTCAAACCCTTCCAACAATTGATGGTCACTAGTTGAATATTGTTGGAATATTAACATATTTGTTGAATATTTATTAATAAATTACAAGCAGTTTTCTTAAAACACTGCTAACATCAACGGCACAACTTTTTATTATCACTTTGAATAGTACCTAAAGGCATAATATGTAGGTATAGGTATTTAGGTTTGGTTGTTTGGACATTATTAGAAAAATTTCATGTATTATCCAGGTATCTACAAGCTATGAAAGTAAATATGATATAATTACATTTTAATGTGAATATTAAATATTTATATAATATAATTTTAAATATAACGATTTTTGGGTGGTCAGGTACTCGGGTGGTGACAATGGTCAGTGATGGCTGGTGGGTGTTGTACTGTTGTGAGTGGTGAGTCAAAAAATATATGAATGTTAAGTAAATGTATATAATATAATATAATATAATAACATTGGAATGAAACAAAAATTTTCTTTTTAATTATATAGTGGGTATTATATATGTATTCAAAAAAAATGCAAAAAATCATATTATTAAAATTTAAAATACACTGCGATTTGAACCTGGAACACCGCTCATCACGAACGTCGCATTATCCCCGTAGATTACTTGAAACATTATATTTGAATACTTTACAATCATTCGAGTGGATACTGCAAAAATCAGTTAACTACATTATCGGTAAGCCATACAATTATGTTCGAAATCAATTCGTTAAAAATAATATAAATATAAAATAATTATTACTATTACCTATAATAGAATATTAGGCAAGTATGTACCAATCTATATTGAATAGTAATATTAAGTTTAATTTTCATTTTGAATGCCTCCAATATTAGGATACATTGGGGAACGATTAAACCAACATTTATGTGGTATTTTGTCGCCGTTTAGTATTGCAAATTACACGGAATGAAATATAATATGCCACCCATGATGTAGGTACATTTTTATCTGCCTCAGTATAGGTACCTACCGAATATTTCCATCTCGCCCCCCACCACTTGATATTAATTTTTCTATTGAGCAACGGAAGTTTTAAATGTTTTGCCTCTCGGGCTTCCTCGGGTCTACTCTCTTTACGGTCGCCACGACAATATTCGTCATCGTGCCGAACCACCACCACCACCACCGCAACCGCCACTCTGCGGCGTCAACGATACGGTAGTACGGTATACTGTGGTACTGTGTTCGCTATAGTCGTTATACCGCGAGTCGTACCTGAATATTTTTTGACCTTCGGACGCCCTTCTCGTTTCCTGGCGGCCCGCACTACTCAATGCTGCCGTGACCCGTGCCAGGTGCCCGTCGCGGTTATCATTAATATTTGTTATCAATATTTTTTTAAAAATGCCGAAAGATGATTGAGTTCGTAAAATGGATTGTCCTATTCTTCTATTTATTACCAATATTACAATATATTTACAAACATTTACTAGGCAGATGAGGCTGAGACTCACTTGTTTCATCCGGTGAGCCGCCACTGACAACGGGTATAATTACGTATTATGTCAACGTCATTTTGTTTAAAGTTTAATATAACATTGTCTGTGGTAAGTACGCTTAAATCATATACATACGATAATATAATATAATATGTTGTTATACAATAAATTTATGATATACATTCGAAGGAGATACGATACACAACGATAATTGCCATACATACGGTGGTATTTATCATGGAAACAATAACTACCGTATATGGGGTATTTATCTTAAAAATGATTAATAAATAAATAGGTTGACTTTTTTTTTTTTGCTTTTTTGCTTATAACTCATACATTTTTGCCCCCAGTTCAGAACAGTGATGTAGTGGAGGGTACGCGGCGTGTTCTCAAAACAAATTCGTAAATCCGCGGGTACACGATCGTATACCCGCAGACTTGTATAAAACACTTTGAAAATAATATTTAACGAAATTAAATTCTGAACATGTTTACAAAATAAAAATAGAATAAATATTTTTTTTAGCACGATAAAAACATGTTTTTACCATTTGATTATTTGATGCGTTACCTATATTATTATTGTATAATAAATATATACTTAACATAAGCGCAACTAAGAGGGGGTTTTAGGGGCATAGCCTCCAAAAATTATTCTTTTGAAAATTTTAAACTTTAAATAAAAATTAAATAAAATATTAAACTTTGAACTTTTTCGAGAAAACTGCATAAGTAGATACAATTAATATCAATTATAATATACATATAGGTATATGAATTATAAACAAATAAGTACATATATTTGCTATTATTATGCATAACACATAGGTAGATAGTTATTATTGTTATTACCATTGATTATAAATAATAATAATAATAATAATAATTTATCATGTTATTACTTATTTATAATCAATTTAATATAATATGATGTATGTTATTAAGTTATATTATTACCTATATTATGTCAATAGGGTATAGGCTATGTTAAATTTATACTAATTTAGACATTTTTTAAAACGTTTTTCATTTTCATTTTGTTTTCTATTTGTACTCTTAAAATTTATAAATATAGTTACAATATAACTTTTTAATTTTTGCTATTTAGAAATATTAAATTTAAAAAAGTTGTTCAGATACAAATGGTGTATCATTATTATTTTAAAATTGAAAGAAAATATAAATCATTGCATTCAAAAAACGATTCTGAGCGACATCCAATATAATAATATAATTTTAAAAAAAATATATAGGTAACCATGACGATTTTATTCGTTATGTTATTATTTCCTCTACATTTGAAAAATATTTCCCATATAAAAAGTAGTTTTCTAATAATCAAATAAAATTTATCTGGAAATTGTAAAAATGGCCTTAAGTAACTTATTATTTTTCCTAATTTAATGTAATTTTTAAGGATCGTTAACATTGCTGAATATTCATAAAGAAATTCATATTAATTCCAAAGTAGATCTAGATGTCTTAACTCAAAAATTTAGAAATTTTAGTATATATTTATAGATTTATTAATGATACTAAAAAATCATTTTAATTATTAATTATTTAAATATATAATTATTATTTTAAGATTCGATGTATATTTTATTGTAATGAAGGAGAGAGTAACCCCTATGGCTCATTTCGCAATTAATTTTGTTATATCCCTCTCCATTGAAAAATCCTGAAAACGCCACTAAAACCAATACGAATCGAGAAATTACATTCGCTCAGAAATGAATGGTCACTCTCGTAGTCTCATCACATAAAAAATCTTTAACTAGAAGTAAATTGTTAAAAACATTACAAACATAATGCATTAGTTAATGGAATCTTCGTATCCGCTCTCGTCTTCGTACATTTTTTTATTCGTCATACTGCTTTGATATTTAAACGAATCATCAATAAAATCGGGAATGGGCGGCACGTAGTCATTTTGGCTTTTCTTGACCACGTTCACTCGCTCCATGTCATCGGAATCATATTCGTAGTCGAATTCTTGCAACGATTCAAATGGTGTGAACGTACGTTCCATAGCTGAAGTATTGCTTAATATCGATTCGCGATATTTTCTCCATGCTCTCTAGAAAAAGAAAAATTAATAATAATATAATTGCGAGTATATATAAATATAGTAAATATACATATTTATGAGTAAATTGTATTATCTAAGAACATTTAGATACTTGTATTTTAATTACGGATGCGTTGGCCGAGTTCAACGATATACCATAACTCTCGAGAATTTCATTTATATTTTCGGTTACCATTTCAGGAGTCCACATTCTTACGTTACCTATTGGAAAATGATGATAATCAACGATTATTAATATTGGTTTAAAGTTCTTTTTACCCTGTTCTTTGCAGGTCGTAGTATTCTTAGAATGTTTCCGTGGTGACAATTTGTATCGTTTCCATCCGTTCTAAAAAATAATAATTGGTAATAATAAAATAATAGTGAACTATAGCTTATCAATATTATGCAGATCTACCATTTCAGAAATTAAACGTTGGTATATTTAACATTTATTTTAAGCCTAAATTTTACCGCCTATTTATCGTGTACGTACATAAACTTAAACTAATGCCAAATTACTTTTAGATGAATATAATTTAAATTAAACTTATTGATATATTATTTTAAACATACCTATGTTCCGGTAAAATTACATATACCTAACTATTTCAATAGATATAGTGTATAATGTATATCGGTATATATTCGGTATATATATATATACTCGGAGTACAGTATTCGGAATACTATATTCAAAATTCTTTTTAAATACTTTATTTAATACAATATTTCGAATACTTTTTAAAAGTATTTTATTCCTTTAAAAAATTTCTTCTAAGGTTCCATAATATATATACTTATATTTTTCTTGTTGAACCTACGACGCTTGGGAAAATTATATCCGTAGTACGGCCGAGATCGAAATATATATTTAAAATGAATTATGTGAAATAATAAGAAATTGGAATATTTTTTTTACTTAAAAATTTAGTATATAATTAATTACTTTAAAATAGGTAAGTACTTACTGTATGTAAAGCAGAAAAACCTTCAGAATCATACTTGACATATTTTTTTTATCATTATTATGGAAACAATTAAAAAAATTATAGAATACGGGATAGTGACCACACATATTCGATATTTTTTGATAACTGAGCTAACGTTCAAAAATGTATACATTATTTATTTTAAAATTAAAATAACAATCCGTATTAAGGTTTAAAAACAACCAAACTGTGTAGAAAAAATAAATTTTTTTTAATAAATATGATTTTATTGATTATATATTTGATCACACAGTGAGCCCCCCCCCCCTAAATATATGTTGATCTCGGAGCTCATATGACATGTACACTTCAGTTTTTGCGACACTGGTTATTAATTACTTCTAAAATAACTGTGCAATGTTCTTATAAAAATGATGAAACGCTAAGAAATTATGGTATGTAACAATAATCATAAAAATTTGAATTATAAATGATAAAACTGACATGATATTATATATTTTAGTATAATAAATATTGTAAAATTGAATATAAATTAACGTTTTCCTAAAATTTTAAAAATGTAATAATTATGTTTGTATTGTTTAGTTATTAAAAGAATAAAAAAATAACTATTAGGAAAAATAATTTTTGTTATACTTAAATGATTTTTCTAACACATACAAAAAACAAAAATCTGTTTAATAGGGAGTGGAAATATTTCACTCTTTGGGTAGGATACTCAGGGCTATCGTTAGAGGGGTACGTGGGAGTGTCTTAACTCCTTACCAGTGAATATGGTAAATAGTGTGATTACTGTCGGAAATTCTGTAATTTTTGTATTTTTGAATGTTAATTATTTATGTTATTTATGTTTTTTTATTGTATGCGTATTTACGGTTTTAGGGAAGTAATTTGTCGGATTTTAATCTGCCCCCCCTCTTTCCTTAAATATTTCTTCGGAATGGCCCTGAGGATACTGGTGGTAGATACAGGTATATTTAATTTAAAAGCAATGATAAATCATTTTTTTTCGGTAAAACTATTCTGAGCGAAGCTTTGGGGTGGTGTATCAGTGGATAACCTCCACTGATACACTATATACCTATTCATATTCAGTATATTCTTCACCAAAATAAACAATAATATATTTTGACAAAAAATTAAAAATAAATATGACTAACGATGTTCAAGAATGATTGATGATATCTAAACAAGTTTTCAAAATACACAAGAAGACAACAATTAATCTTATTTCAAAAATTAGAATCCAGTTAAATGTTTAGTATATGAATATATATATTGAAAAGATAAAGTTCAAGTTAATGTTGTCGTAAAAAAATACTTGTATAATGAGAGCGAGTTTATTCAACTCGTATATAGTGTATCCTGCTCTTTCCAAACTTCCCAAGTATATCTCCGCGTTAGATCCGTCTATCTTTTTGACCAAAGTAATCAAATTATCTAGAAAGTGATATCGATATAGATACGTGGTAAAAAAATGCATTTATATATTTAAAAAGACAAAACTTGTCGGTACCTTCTTTGTGTTCATCCAACAACATACATTCACAGTAATTAGCAATTAATAAGTACGCTTTATCCTCTGTCTCGGGTGGATTACGCAACAACTATATAAATTATACATGTTATATTTTAAACCAATTTTATAACAGTAAATACTAAATATACGTAAATTTCGTACGTATATACTAAATATGGATTTGGTCGAATGTATTATACTTGATATATTATCCAAACTTTCGGAAAACCATTCACTCAATTTCTAAACTATAAAACTAGAATCTACGGTTACATTATACAGGTATATCGTATAATCATTTTTTGGTCCCTGTTCATGGGAAACTGTGAATTTTGGTTTCGACTTTTGTGTAATACTAATATTGACCGGTGTTTAAGATAATACAATTTTGATTATTTATAATAATCATACTACCAGTCCTTCTCTTCTACTTGCATGGAAAATATAACATAATATCCTCACTCTGTATGAAAGGAACTATGATATGTTTTTAATATTTTTGTAAATAATAATACATTCTCTTGATGGTCTGGGTAAAAAATAATAAAACCTTGTATATTATACCTATAAAACGACCCAGAAATTTATGATACAGCTGTAATTTCAGCTTTTTCAAGTAGAGTATTTGGTTATACCCTATATAGATTGCAATTAACCACGTTAAATGAATTGTTTGCAATGCTCGTGTTTTAAATTATGGTTAAACGAATTAATTGTTATTATTCAAATTTCAAATAACAATAATAAGGAACAACAATTATACCTATACATATATATAATTATACCTATACGCATCAAATAATAAAGAAAAAAGTGATTTTCTCGCGAACGTATTGAATTAAACATCCGTTCTTGGTGGACATCAATTCGATGGATGTGATGATTAAAATTACATTTTTGGCTTACCAATGTTTAGTTAATTATTTAAAAACACATGGTTTAAATCGATAAAACATAAAAGAGTTGAAAAAATTATTTTGTATTTTATTTGTCTAAGTATAGAGTTCTATGGAATAATAAAATATGCGAGTTCTAATATAGGTTTAGACTTTAGGTTCTTCTAAACTACATTTAAAAACGGGTTCCAACAGTCATGAACATCAGGGAGAATATTACGAAAATATAAATCTCTCTTGATAATATTTTTTTACTTATTATTTAAATTATATTTTTTATTACTCAAATTCATATTATTTACTATTTAAGATGAAGCTTCACCCGCATTTTCTCTGTCTTACCCACTAACAATACAAGAAATTTACTTTCGGTATTCCCCTATTACAACTTTGTCAATACTAATGTTAGAATAAATTTGGCTTTTATAAAATTTATAGATGAAATTATTATATATGCCATATTGTCGTATTCATTTTGTAAAGAGATATAACTTTTTAAATTCCAATAATTTAAATAGATATATTTCTCTTTAAAGTTAACATTTCGGAAAAAACGACGCTGCGGCATAGATAATAATCTCGTCTATTAATTTAGTAATAACTAAATTTACTCTAATATTAGAATCGATGAAGCTATAATCAGGGTTATATTTAGGCCCTGGCAAGAGAGCATGTGCCAAGGACATAGTAATACCAAATGAGCAATTTCAATGATTTGAAGGAAAATTATTACATAAATTTGGGAAGGAGGCGAAGGAAGTGTTTTCCTGATCTATATTTTAAAGGACTGGTTTGAATGACCTTTATTTCATTTTTTGTTTATTTACAAGCAATTTATCAATTTTTTTTTTTTCAAAACCCGCTGATGGAAAATGGACCTTGCCATGACATTGGTTATTATAGCAATGCAGAACGTAAATTTCTTTTATTATCGGTGGGTTAGGTAGAGAAAAGAAACCTAAGTATAACATCATCTAAATAAAAAATATATTGTCATTTCTCATTATGTTATAAGAGTAATTATTATAAAATTTGTACATAAATAAACTATTTAATTGTTTAACTTAACCTACTAAATTATAATTTAAATTTAAAACTATATTAACTGTACCTATATGACATGTATAAATTATATCGTATTATAGTATTATGTATAATGGTTAAATTTCAAATGATTTAAATTTCATTGACAGACCGAATACTATACTATTTGTTCATATTAGTCAAATTATCGACTGAGTTCACCATTTCGTTGAAGTGTACTCGCTAAACGCTTAAGATTCTTTGTAAGTAATTCAAAAATGGCGTGAATTAAAGTTTATTCTAAAAAAAATATGAATATGAAAAAGTACTTTTTCAAAAATATAAGTGATGTACTAATATACTTTTTAGTTCTGAACCCACGATTTGACGACTAAGATACCGCAGAAATATTTGTGAAAAAATACATACCTCTTTAGTGACTTTCATCATGAGTGCCGGAAATCCGTCAGGGATGTTGACGACCACTTTGTTGCCGATTAGCGGAGGAAACAAGTGTTCATTCATTTTGGTTAGGAACTGATAATACAGTAGAGTACAGAAGATATTAGCAAATTGTTTAAATTGTCTGTAAATACACGTTGAATATATACTATGATTTTATTATGACGTAAACATTTGGAGTGTTACCAAGAGATGACGTAATAAATATTATTTTAATCGGGCGATCATAATAGTTCTTTATTTGGAAAATATAGGATTTGGTAATAAAGATAAGAATTTACGATAACAAGTAGTATTACGATGGCAATATGGCGATAATAAAGTAGTAGCATCATGTATACGGCGCAAAACCTGTTATTAATACTATTGGCTTTCTGCTCTATATTTTTATTATTAAAAAATATTTAGTTGTTTTTTTTTTTTTTAATAAAAACCTATTCTTATATAATAGCTAAAAACTATATATAGATTTATGTAAGTACATAATATACATAGGAATCACCGCGCTGATGTGATACGACCTAATTATAATATAATAGTCACCAGGGACTGGTACCTTTTAATTTTTTCGGTTCTGGTTCCGGTTCTTTTTTTTTTTTAAAGGTTCGGGTTCCGGTTCCGGTTTTTCAAAATTTAAGAGTTAGGGTTTCGGTTCCGGTTCTGGTTAATACTAGTATTTTTATGGGTTCCAAAAAATTATTTAAAATGCTGACTTTAGATAATACTGTTGAAATTTTATTGTATTAAAATGTACATTGAACATTAAAGTTTTACAATTTATTATAATAGTAAAATACAATTTATAATATTTTGTAATACAATATTATAAAAAAAAAGCAGGAATAATAATAATAATAATAATACTGTAAAAAGAATAAAAAAAAAAACAAAAAAATTATGAAATGTAAAAGACAAAGACAGTAAATGTAAGTATGACACCCTCTAAAATTATTTTATACATTTGATCATTTTTATTGAAATATAAAAATCTCAGAACCGTAAAAAACCTCGGTATTTCTCATTTCAAAAAAAGGGTTCGGGTTCCGGTTTCGGTTCTTTTAAAATATTTAATAACGGTTCCGGTTTGGTTCCGGTTCCTAATATTTTAAGGGTTTTTAGAGTTCGGAACCGGTTCTTTTCGGTTCGGTTCCAATCCCTGATAGTCACAAACGACGCATTAACCGCGAAGGCACGGCTTCAGACAGCACCGTAGCCAGTAAGGCACTGAGAGCACATGCCCCCCCTCCCCCGAAATGTTTTTCACATTATTTTTTTTATTCTACTTAATTGATTGGTTTATAATACAATTAGGATTCTAGTCTGTGTTATCGTTTGCTCAATCCGTAAAAGTAAAATATATGCATTAAATGGGCATCAACTAGTTAATAATTTAAAGTTCAGTTATTGTTAACTTATAAACTTAACACGATAATTTAATTAATTGTAGACTTATCATATTATGTAGTTAAGATATCTGTGAACAAGTTATTATCTGTTTAATTTTTTTTATTGAAAGTTAAATTATTTTATATATTATGTTATATTATTATGGTTATTGTTTTTTATATTTTATAATAATTTGTTCCAATATATATTTTATTATATGTATTTTGATATTCAATTTTGTATAAGTAGTATGTACCTATATTAAATAAACACTACACGTATGCGGTATACTATACTGTCAGTAGCATAGTAGGAAAAATTTTTGGGGGAGGGGAACGAGGTTGAATACATAGGTAATCAAAGGCGGATAATTGACAAATAAAAAGCTAATCCCTGTTCAAAATAAATTTTATATTACTCAAATAATGATGAAAAAAATCTTAAAGGAGAATGTAATTATCACGTCTTTCCCTCAAATCCGCCAATGTAGGAAATATTAAATAATAAAATTCAATAATATACAGTACTGATTGCGGACGAAAATAATTTATATTCGTGAGATATTCAAAAATATATTTAAAAGGTTATTTTGGGTGATTTACACTTAAAAAGACATTGCTTCCATAGTGAGTTACATCCAAAAGGAGTTGAAAAATCTCCTACCTAAAAAAAAGGCTAACTTTTACAGTTAACTAGATTTATAACCAATGATACAAGCACAACACTTCTTCATTTTATTAAATGTTTTAATAGTTTCATAAACTATAGAAATAGTTAATAGGTAGGTACTAAATGAACAAAGATTAACAAACCATATGGAAAATGGAGAATAAAATGTATTTCATTAAAAAAGTCGAACTTTTTGAAGGTCACTTTTCGTTCAAGGAGACGAATGAAATGAGGTGTGATATATTAACAAATAATTGCTGATATCAAGTAATATTTTTATTTAAATTTAATTAAAAAAATCAAACACAGTGAATGAACAAAAATATGCAAGTCCAAATATTATGAGTATTTGACGAACAATTAATAGTTTCAAAATATCGACTGATGTGTAGATGCTTTCCATGTGTTGTCTCTGCGGCCGTCTGTGGATTCGATGTCCAGGGACCCAGTTACCTATATAGGGATGACCTCTGTTGAACTCTTCACCGGCGGACATTCCCGTGATTTCAAATAATTAATTCTATTGGTCGATTGTATGGTCACTTTTCCTGCACTATTTTGGTATCTAATTTGTGGTTGTTCTATCCTAGGAAAACAGCTTGTATCCGTCCGGTTTTCTGTGTTAATCTATTCCTGTTACGACTTGGATTGTCGACATTATGATTATTAAATATCTATATATGCCGGCTTTTGGACTACTTGGAATTATTATTTTAAAATATATTGTAACGCATAATATATTTATGATAACTGTTTCCGAATAAAATAGAACTATTTAAATATGAATTTGGTAGGGTATGTAACATTATACACATTTGGATGCGTTCTTCGGAGGTATTATAAGCTAATACGTACACCGTATAGGCACAATAGTATAGGCACAGAATAGATTATTATTCTTCTAATAAAATTAAATAAAATAGAAATTCTATTCTGTGGTATAGATAAGTATAAAATTGTACAAACAATAAAAATACTTTGGAACAATGAATAATAAATTGTTAATTATGTTAACGTTTGTATATGCAAAGTAATAAATAATATAAAACAAAAATTCAGACGCGATCAAATCACAGAATATACAGAAGATAAACTTTAAAATATTTACATGGGTTTTTATGGCTGCTCAAAAAAATGGTGGGACATTTTGAAATTGCTACAAGTAACCATACCAGTAGGAAATTCCCATTATTCTATGAGATTTGGTCATACTGTAAATGAAACATGTTATTGTGATAACTGATAATATTGATATTCTCAAACGTAATGTAAACATAAACATAACTATATTTTTGATTTTTTTTTTCATCTTACTTAGTTAAGGTACCTAATACCTATACGTATAATGCATTTTTTTTAGTAAATAAAGAAATTATTTTATCTAAAAATTGTGTTCTCTTTAATAAAACTGGAATAAAAAATATTCACCAAGTTATAGAGTACCTATATATTATATTAAAATGAATGAATTTTTTTTTACATTTCACTAAATTATAATTTTTATACTTTTTTAGATTCAATATATTTATGGCTTCTATAAATATAAAAATTTTATAGACGATAATTAATAATAATGAAATTTTAAATTAATAAATAATAGCTGGGTTACATTTTTACCATTGTTACGAATATACATTACACATTACCTTGTTCAATGAATGTTTAAAACACACAGTGTACAAAAAGTCTGATTTTGAGTCTTGGTGTTCACAACTTGTGGATGGCATTTGGGTAACAGTTATTATAGGTAAATTACCTGATTTCTATAGGAATTGTATTACTACTTACTGAATTGGGAACGAAATCTTGAATAATTATAATAAGGTATAGATAAATGTATATAAAATAATATAATACATTAAATTACAATATATATTTAAAAACATATTTACAAAAACAATACATACTTTTACAAACAATAATACTTATTAAATAATAATAATTGATGAGATAGTGAATATCCTAGAAAACATAAAACAAGTCTCTAGAGTCTAGACAACTGTCTTAACATAAACAAAATGTAACAAACTAAATTATGTAAGATATCTTTTTTAATTTCAACATTAATAAAAAATAATACTAACATAATAATAATAAAAAAAGGTACTTGAAACTATATACCTAAACACAAAGTAATAATCGTCATAAACATATATACAATAAATTGTATTTGTCAGGTATTTAAAATTGTTAAAGTTTTACAATATTTATAATGTTATTATTATAGATAAAATTTTATTGGTTTACATGAATCAAATATATAGAAAAAATGGACCTGTAAAATATGCTTTAGGCCTCAGAACCAAAGACTTCGAGTCTGATTACCAACTGATAATGCATCAAATCTTATTGATAACAGCGTAAAAGAATCTAAAAAATAAAATAGGTATAAAATTTAAAAAAAAAAAATACATTTTAACTTAACTATAAAATAATCTATACTGCCAAGAGTATAGAAAACCGGATCTCTTAAAAACCGTAAATCTTAGTTCGTGTTGGTGACATACTTATCTATTTTGTCATGGAGTTAACACTGTTTTCTCAAACGACGCGAAATCGACTATAGTTGACTCGAGTTAACTAGAATTGAGTTTTTGAATGCACCCCTGGAGCGCAAATGGTTGCTCCGAATAGAAACACATCACACCCAAATCCATATTCCATTATTAACAAAAATCATGGAAGAAAATAAAATGAAAGATTATTGTGTCTGCCAATTGAACGATCGCATCGTTCCCCTCTCCGTCGTTGTTCCCATGTAGCCGTATAGTGTGCAACACCTGTTGTAAAATATTTATTCATTTTCATTCAATTTGCCAGCAGGTGTCGTTTATCGTTCTGCGTTTGTTTATACATTAGTATAAACATTAGTTTACATTAGTTTTGTGTGACGACAATCAATGTTTATTAATTTTATTATGAGCGTTTGAGTGATTTTTAGTTTTTCATTTTTCCCGTTTTTATCGTTTCATTCGTTTTATCGTTTTAAGTTGTAACCAAATTCTTTCTCGGTTGTGTGTGACGATTGTCTTCGTCAACCACAGTATGCAACCATCATGGATCAGTCTGTTGTCAATAGCGTCCATGTAGGATTAATCGCTGAGGTAAATATTAACGAAACTTTTCAATATCTTGCTTAATGAGTTTCTCCTAATCATTTATAGTCGACACTTTATCTATAGACTATAATACCAAACAAGTAAGGAAAAACACTCTCGTTCGAGAGTATTAGAAATGCAGGTTTCTATTGTTTATTATCAGAAAGAAACCATTAACTATCAAAATTATATAAAAAAGAATACTGGGAAATTGAAAAATAATATTCATAGAGTAGGTAGTAGGTACCATCTTGAACGAATAGAGACTAGATCTAAATGTCCTTACTTTTCTTCTTTTACCCAAAAAAGTAATCTATTCATAGATAGGGAAAAAATTCAATATGTTGGTTAAAATTTTTTAATCTAAATTAAATATTTTTACACAATTTAAAATAGTAAATACTGTGTTTTAAATTAATTAACAATTTTATTAAATGTGTACCTCTTTTATTAATATTGAGTTGCTATTTCATTTTAATATTAAGTATGTTACAAAATTTATAAAAGTGTACATAATGTGAATTACTTCTGCTAACCTTCTTCTTTCAATAGTTTAGGATGAATAATAATTGAGTAGAAGATAGTATTACACTTAATTAAACAAATACCGCACAAGCACAACTGCCCGACTCAACCTTGCTCGTCACGCAAGCCGCCAACAACGAACTACCAACAAACAGCAGCCTAATTAGCGACCGTGGAAGTGGGTAATATTAATTATAATTATATAGAGATTTATAACCAAAACTGTATGTTTTAATCAGAAAATATAAAAATTAAAATCTTGCCACTTTTATGAGAATAAAAATTACTATTCTCATTTTTTTAATTAATGAACACAGTGATATACCTATTATATAATTTGTAAATAAATATGTTTCAGGGACAAACTTAATAGAGTTTACTATAGTATACATTTTATTTCAAAAATTTATATATATACATTTTGTGTAACTTTCAAATTTAATAGAATACACGCAAAAAATTATAATTCATCCTTATTTAATAAAATTGTCACCTCTTTGAGAGGGTTTGGTCAGTCACAGGACTGGGTCACCTTACACACTAAAATTTTACTATAATAATTTCTATAACCCATCGGATATCGGTATCTGCATCAATTTTTTTAAACCAAAAAATAATTAGCACATTTAACTTTATGTAATAAAATATATTTGTACTTTATACATAGCTACCATAATATGTTGATCCTACCTACAGTACTAACTTAATGTGTTAGATAATCAAATATTTATTATCTACTATAAACAAATTTCATAGTATTATGATTAATGATAAATTTATCACATGTTCACATACCATTTGTTGTCATTATGTATTTGAGATATATATAGTTAAAGAACTTTCTTCTTAACTCATACAAGTATCTAGATTTTAGAGGGAAGATTGTCATAAGGCTAATTAATACATTCTAATTGTATTGAAAGATGTTTTAATGATTTGTTTGTTTTATTTTTAGTTATTTTTTAATAAAAGGTGATAGGTAAATTGGCTATATATCAATTATGGGAGACAATTGTACAAACAACGAAATTCCTGTTGAGGTTGATCCTTCAGATTTAAAAATCATAGTTAAAGTGAATTGTGATCCTTATAAAATAGTAAATCGAAGTATTGTTGACAATTCTAAGGAAACTGATGTGGATTCTGGAGTTGTAGTTAAAAAGAGAAAACAAAGAAGATCTAAATACAATTCTGAATCTTTTTCTAAAGATAATGACAAATTCGTAAGAAATAATGTATCTAAGAATCAAGAGTCAGAAATTGAAAAAATTGAAAATGTAAAAATTAAGGAAAATCAAAACGAAACACAAGAACAAAAAGTTCTGAAAAAATTGAAAAATAAAGAACCAAAAAAACTTGATATTGGAGAAATAGATCTGAATTTTAAAACGAATAAGAATGATGTAAACGAAATAAATCCAGTGAATGATGATGTCAACCCTGATATTGAGAAGGAAAAAAACATTAAATATAAAAATGATGTGAAGAAATCTAGTGATGAAATTACCACAGATACATTTTCACCTAAACAGGTATATTATATTAAAGGCATTAGAAGTATCATATTTTTTTTTTTATACTTAAATGCGTAACAAAATTATATTAACTTCCAAAAATTTGATTTACTTCTAGAAAATGATTTGAATTTATCCACCTCTTTTCTAGGTTATTGTTGAATTAATTTGAAATGTTTAAATTAGAAATACTTTAGAATCTTAAATTAATTTATGAAATGTACATATATTTTGATATAATCCTAAAAATTAAATAAAAAATAAATAAAAAGATAACAACATTTACAATAACTTAAGGTGATTAATTTAAATATTTTTATAGGATTTAAATCAATTAAATTTAAGTAATCGTTATTTTGTCAGGCTTTTAAGTTGAAATTATTGCGTGTAGGCATAAAATATTATATTATGTTATTTAATATTGTTAGCTTGTGCTTGCATGTGTGGATCTCAATAGTAAAACCTGATGACCTAGTAGCATGCATAGTTTATGGGGTGGATAGCACACACAATAATAATTTACTATACATACACTCATACGACACATTTGTACTATATTTATTTAAACCTCCTTAAAATAAACCATTTAAATTCCCTTAAATTAAAATTTTATAATTAAACATTTTTTATATATTATTATCATTATGCTATTTTTAGATTTATAAACCAATTGTTTGTAAGAGGTTTGCTGCTGGTCATGAAGATCAGAGTGTTGAAAATGGTGCAAATATTAATAATGATTTGCCTAAAACTAAGAAATTACGATTTGATGAATATATCCCATTAGTAAAAGATGATTCTCGAAGACTACTGATCAAATCCATTGTGGAATCTAGTGGAGAGAATGAAAAAGAATTATGTAGTACTATAGAGGAGAAGAAAAATGAAGTTAATGAGATTAAAAATGTGGTAGAAGCTAAGCTTAATGAGATACTAACTCTTATAAAGTTACAAAAAATTAAAGAAGAGATTATTGAACAGCTGATAATCAAAGAACGTGTGTTTAATGCTAAAAAAGCAGACAACAATGATTGGAGTTTGCCAGAAACAATTAAAACTAGTTTAGTTCAATCCGGACCTATTTCGAGTAGAGAGGTATTATATTATTAATTAATGTATTTTATTTTAGATTTTATTTGCCAATTACTTTTTTTCAGAATATAGTATCTATATATAATACTAATATACCGATTTCTCCATCACATAGTATGCAATCCAATGGTTGCATATCATCAAATAAGAAAAATAGTAATAACCGTGTTCGAAGATTAATACTTCCTAAACTTACTGCTACCAAGAATAAAAAAAAAAAATGTAAAAGTCCTGCATTTGATATTGTTCATACATCAAAAAATTCTAAAACTATCATCCCCAAAAAAGGCCATCATAAATTATCTGCCAATAAGCTTTCAGTATCCACATCTTCTAGTAAGTCAAAAACCTAAATATATAACATTCTGAATAAATAATAAATTATTTAGTTTTTCTGTGTTCTAATGAATGTTATGGTCTGACCATAATTCTTTTATAGATGTTCATACTTTTCCGGAAGTCATTTTAAATCCAGTTTCACAACAACAACAACAACTGCAACCATTACCACCACAACAACAACTACAACTACTACTACTACAACATCATCAACCACTACAACAGCAAAAACATCTACAACTTGAACTAGAACAACAACAATATATAAAACTTGAACTAGAACAACAACAACAACTACAATATCAACAACTACAATATCAACAGCTACAACATCAACAACTACAACATCAACAACTACAATCAATCTCCGTATTATCTCATGGTAAATTTTATAATAAAAATACTAAAATATAAATAACAAATAATTTTATTTTTTTTAGGTATTTCAAATACTCATGGAACTCCAAATAATGCTATGTTTAATCATAATAGTTTTAAAGATGCTTCGAATATCCAAAATGTTATATCGAATCCTATCTCTCAGCCATTGCAACAGGAACAACAACAACCTACATCATTATTACATGGTAAAATATATAATTTAAAAAAAAAAAAAACTATAATATAAAAAATTCTAAAAATAATGAAAAATTATTATAATTTTTTTAGCAACTCACGAAGAACCGAATAATGCTAATAATGCAAATACTCCTAATTTTAAAATTGTATGGATTCCAGTTTTACAACTGCAAACACAAGTGCAAAATCAACCACAACAAACATCATCTCTATTACATGGTAAAGTTTAATTCAAATACTAAAATATTCTATATAACAAATTATTATATACTTTTCTAATAGTACCAAATACTCAAGGTGTTCCAATTAATGCTAATTTTTCAAATATTCCTACTTTTAACATTGTACGGTTTTCAGTTACACAACCGCAAATACAAATGCAAAATCAACCACAACAAACATCATGTTTATTGCATGGTAAATTTTATAAATAAAATAACTATAGTACGGCCAGCGAAAAGCGAGCCGCGATTGTCATGCTCCAGATGGATAATTTTATCGTAATCAGGGGTTCTCCGTTTGAGACCATTAGGAACAGGTGGCGAGATTTTTAAAAATTAACCGATGTTTACATGTGTATACCTACATTGTATTTTACCATTTTATGAACTCATTGGTATTGTCCCTTTGGCATTCCTCCCCACAGAAAAATAAGTATAATGCATTCAGGTATGTTTCCTGCTGTTCATGACATCCTCAACCTTCAACTGGTGTGTTTGTGCGTGTGTTATATTTGTTGTTTTCGTGTTATTGTGTGCCTTTTTAAAGTTTATATTTCGATTATTAATTTATTATTATTATTCAATAATATAAATTAATAATTATTTATTCATTTTGATTATTTAAGTGTTTTATATTATGTTTAAAATGTATAACAATACTTTTTAAATGGCATCTTACCAAGATATCCATTCTCAAACGAAAAAGGTAATTTTTAGTGTATGCAATTGCTTAAACAACGTTGATAATGATAGTTCTTTGTTATCGTCAACAGATGGTAAAATTATTATCAAATTTGTTTAAAGTAATTTACGCGGAAAACAATCGTGGAAGCCCTGACGAAAAACGGTCACCTGGAGCATGACAATCGCAGCTCATTTTTTGCTGGCCGTACTATAGTATTAATAATTTTTTGAACATTGGTGTAATAATAATAATTTAAAGATATTCCTACTATATCAATTGTTACACTGAATCAAGTTACACAATCATTTTCACAACTGCAACTATTCCATGGTATATTCTATATTTACATATACCTACTTGTGGTATAAATTACCTCTATATTAAAAATTGGTGGTATTTAAACAGTCTATAAATAACTAATTAGTCAAATATATATTAAGAAAGAGATGTCTAAATAACATATAATTATGTTTTAATAAAAACATTCTATAAAATTACATCCTCTCAATAGTTATTATTGAGCAAATGTAATTTTATAGATGTCACGTGCATTTTATATTGTAAATAATAAGTAATATAATAAAATTATACTATATGAAATGATATACTATAATTATTTTCGATCTTTGCTACTCGTCCAGCATTCATAAAATTTTAATTGTGACATTACGTTATATTAAATTGTGTTTTTTAATTCTTATCAGACAAATATCTATAGAGTTGCTGTTATATCACTGACAATATATCACTAAAACAATAGGCCTGCCAAAATTGCTGGTAATGTTGATATACACAGTGATTCTTATATGGTTGTATCATGCTCACATAATTTACTCTGTAAATATTTTTGTTTTTTTTTTAATTTTCTGGTTTTTTTTTTTTTTTTTTTGTTATCTTGGTGTGCTTAGTTCACTACATTTTTATAAAAATTTGAATTTTACTATTTTTAATCATAATTTTATAAATGTACAATGTGATAGAATAATTTCACGTATAAATATTACAAAAATTAACATGATATATTTTGTATGTACACAAAGTATATAAATTATGACTGTATAAATTATATTAGGAATATTATACGAAAACAAAATAACACATTTAAAATAAAAAATAACCAATTCTAAAATTCAAAGTTTTTATTTTTTGAGTTTAGTTAGTTTTCAAAAAAAAAGGGGGGGATTGTATGTCTATCCCTCTTCAGTACATTCCTCTTCATAATTTTTAAATTAATATTTATATAATATATATAATGATATAAAAATAAGTACCTACCTATTGTTGTTATAATAATAATGTGTAATTGGTTATTAGGATAATATTAAGTTAAGATATATTTGTTTTTATAATAATATATTTTTATTTTAATTTAAGATGTTGGCACACAATATTTACCAGAACCAAACGCTCCAGCCAATTATTCTCCTACATTATCAGATAGTCTTACTGCTCCTGAACTGTCTAAGACAAGTTTAACAACAAACTGTCAAGCATCAACTATAACTACTACTGTGTCTTCCAATATGGTATTATAACACTTATTATGATATTAAAATGTAATATTGCTTTTGAATAGTAAAAAAAACCGCTTAATAGTAATTTTTTATTTTTTTTTACTATATAAATAATTATTAAGATTTGAAACTTTTAATATTAAAAAGTATTAAAATATGTACTTCTAAAGTATAAATATAATAAACATAATAAAATATAAAAATAAGCTTTAAAATTGTAATCAATACTTTGATCATCAAACAGTAGTAAATTAAGTATTGTTTTTTTAGATCATTGTATTCAAAAATAATTATAAGAAGTTTGACTTAATATATACGTTGTGTAGTAATGAATATAAAATTATTAAATAATATTTTTCAAACTAGAATGATATCTTCAGATCTAGAAAATTTGTTACCTAGGGCAAAAATAATTGAATCAGTTGTTTGAAGAAACCTGACTTGTCCAAAAAAATGGATAAAATCATGTTTTATTGTGGTTTTGGATTCTTTATAATATACAGATCTAATTATTTTAAGAGAATCCTAACTTGGCCACCATTAAAAAAAATTTTTTTTTTATAGCGAAAAAAGTTGGAGAATTCAAGAAAAACTCTACTAGTCCCGAACATGTCGGGTTTCTCTGTACTATGTAAAGCAAACGTGATATGTATGTGTCAGACAGGTACATGCAATAATCATGTCACAACCAGTCTGTTACATAATATACATAATATATATTTAGTATATATACTAGTGATGTTACGAACTGTTTGATTTTCGAACCGAACCGAACCGAACTGAACTGAACCCGGGGTGTACGGTTTGGTTCGGAAATCGAACTCAAAATTGAAATTATTCGAACTGAACTAATCACAAAATAGTGCTGTTCGAATATCGAACTAAGGAAAACAAAATTTGAACCTAATTTATCGAAAATCGCTAAAAAATAAAAAATATTTAAATAAGTAGTTTTTTTCTATTTTTAGGATGGATAATAATTTTGCCGTAATATAATATATGAGTAGGTACTATTATTATCGACGAATTTTCGTTGTCGTTTATCAATATAATATGATATGATGTAATTATTAAAAATTACTTATGAATCATATACCCACATTCCATAGTATGCTATAAATATAGAACGATGTTTATAAATATTTAAAATACTTTAAATTAGAATCGATCACTGATTATTCTGAAGAATTTTCGGCGTTGGAAGCGGGATATACAGAAAATATACATTAATCATAATTTGTGGTACGATACAAAAATAGATTCTTTTGTCGTCTTCTTGATAATACACTGCCACTTGGTAAATTTATATATCAGTATTCAGTATTTTGACGATAATTTTTTTATGGAAAAAAGAAGCTTGAGTTGCCAACTTTTAAATCAATTAAGTGCTAAACTGTTTTTAATGTTTTTGATTTTTTTTTAAATTCGATTCGGGTTTGATATTTAAATAGAATAGTTTGGTTCGGTTCGAGTTCGTTAAAATTTGAAAAAGTTTGGCTCAATTTTCAACCTCAAAAATCTGGGTTCATAACATCACTAATATTTACCCATTTTCTAACCATAAAAGATAAACATACTAATAGCTATTATACTATTACACATCATTCAGAAAGCCGACTTGTTCAGTCTGACTTATTCAGGAGAAACAAATCTTGTCCAATTTAGAAGAAATCCAACTTGTCCAAAAGCAAAATATTTATTTATAAAGAATATAGCGATACAAAAATTCATTTACAGTACAACAGCTTTTTAAATTTTATAAATATGAAAAACTTATCTGTCATCAAAAATGAAAAATATGAAAAAAAAAAATGAAAAAATAATCAACGAATAAAAAAAATTTTATTTTTCCGAAAGTTTTAATTTTGGGACAAGTCGAATTCCTCAAATTACTGATTCGATTGTAGTTCCCTTTTTTTAACATATTTAGATCAAATAATTTGTTATGGTCATAACTAACGGTTATTAAACTAGAGGTTTAATGTAACTGATATTAGTGTATATCTATATATATATAGAACATAACAGAAATGTCAGTGTTGGGCCACTTGGGATCCATACATGTTGTTAAAAACAATATAATATCATAATTATTTTCGATCCCTGCCACACATTCAGGGTTGCGTTTAAATATTTGTAGTAAGAGTATAATAGACTTTTTCATAATTAAAAATCAGAATACTCTAAAAATCCAAACAATAGTTAATAATTAAAATTGATAATACATTTCAAGATATTTTGATATATTTTACATTTTTCCATTCCTTTACACCTCACTCCATGAATTTTGAATTTAGAAAATTATGCCGAAATATCGAAAAACTTCAAATACATTTGTATTTGTATACAACAGTAAAATAATATCTTGTAATAAGAAATATTGAGTTGTAAATTATGCATACCAATAACTATAATACCATGTATAATTTATTATTCTCGATAATAAACTACAAAGTGAGATAAAAATTGTACAGTTGTGTACAAATAAAAAGCTCATTCAACCAACTGCTCATAATATTTTACTAATAATTAATAGTAAAATCTTCAACACTGAAAACGAAACAAAAAATTATGTATTAAGTACACAATAATAATCTCATAATGTAACAGTATGTAACAGTTTCCTTTGATAAGTAATCTAAAATTAATTTTAAAACCATGATAATCCAATGTATGGACATTAAAAATAATTTGTGACATTTAAATTTCAAGAAAATGTTACACTCACATTTGTTATCTCGATCTATTTAATATTTATTAGATGGTATTGGGTCATGCACAAACATTTAATATACCAAAATTAAGTTGTGGCATTTTGGAGAAATTCATAGTTTATAATATAGATGATCAAATTTAAAGAGAAGAATATTTACTAGATATCTTTTAAATTTTTATAATAATATTGTCTGACAAAAAAGTTTTAATTTTAGCTACACATAACTTTTTTTGTAAGAAAAATTGTTTGCTACATAAAGTATAGATAATATAAATTTGCTTAAAATATATCTTAAAAAAACTAAAATATAGATTAAATATAACAGTTACTAAACATTTTTCCAAAAATATTTACTAAGTTGGCATTTAACCTTTTGATATGCTAGCGTTACCTTACATTCATTTGTAAATATTATATATGCTAATAAATAATTTTCAATTAATTTAAATTCATTATAGCACCAGTGCAGCAAAATGTTAAAATATATAATGCCAATTTTTATTATACTACTTTTACGGAAATACACGGTACACCTTCTACCATATTGTCTCAAATCCGCATATCTTAGTTTGTATTATGGGCATATAGTTCAATATAAAACTAAAATGAAAATATTATGTCTACATATAAAAAGTTTACGTATTTGTGCTCGAAATAAGTATAACTCTAAAGGATATTGTAAAAGTTGCATTAAATGAGTGCAAGAGTCATTTTTAAGAAATTGTGGAAACTATTGGGATTTTTTGAAAAAAAACCAGATGACCCTACTCCATTCCAAAAATAATAGTTTGTATAGGGTATCTAGGTCAAGTGGAAATAAATCTGTTAATATATGTTCCTCTTTTTCAGATCAATATTTTCTACTAACAGAATCTACCTTATTTTGACCTACCAATTATTATTTTGTAACTGATATAGGAATATATTCTTTGGTTTATCTAATTTGTATGAAGTTAGTCTGTTGGCTCTGATGACCATATTGGGAACTTTTTTCACAACTTCAGATTTTTCTTTCTTACTCACTGCAGTTTATTTTCATGTAATTTTTTATTAATTATTTTTATGTGTTTTCCTGATTATTTAAAATTAGCTCTATAACCCCTGTTCCCAAGTGCTAATTTAAGGAAAAATTATATATTAATTTTATTTCATCTCATAATTCTAAGCTGTATGAGTCTTCTTTTAAATAGTATTAGTTCGTTCATCAACTCTACTGGACAAACAGCATGGTTTTTTTTATTCTCCTTCTAAGTACAACAATATTTTTAGTAATTTTATCAACAATACTTTTCAAAACCACTGCAAAGTGAATGTTTTTATTTGGATTTTGCTAAGGCATATTTTGATAACGATGAACCATCATATCCTAGTCAACGTTATTCATTCTTCTGGGTTCGGTGAATATCTATTGTTCTGGCTTGAAAATGTCTAAGATAAAAAAACTATGTGTAAAGAACCTTGACTCTAATGTTTTTTTTTTTTTTGGCTATTTCTGTTGTCTCACAGGGAGATTATTATTTTTTTTTTTTTAACTATTTGCGAATAGTGATTTTGCTCGGTTTTGTGTATTACATTTTCCATCATAGGATTATAGGAACATCTGATCCATAAAATTCTAAACTATAAACCATATTATTAAATCATAGTCTACACAATCAACTCGTTAATCAACTCTGGATTTAAGTGTACTTTTATTTATATATTTTTTTATGATTTAAACATATTTTTATTTTTGAAGAAACAATAATAATATATTTTAATTGGGAATTTTGAATTTAAAGTGTATTTTCTACATAAATACAGTAAAATTATGTACCATTAATGCAAATTTTTTCCCCCCTCGTCCCAACAAAGAATATGATCTAATGAAATCTAACATATAAATAATACATTTAATAAATATATCCATGGAAGGGCCCCAATTTATGTGGTATATAAGATATAGTTATTTATCAGAATAATTTAATATTTATTTTAAAAATAAAATAAACAAACAACAACAAAAATAATGTCACAAAAATCTATTACACAAACAAATCAATGAGGATTTTACACTATATAAAGTGTAACTTTATATAGTTATACTGTATGTATATAATACATATATTTCACTATATAAGTTATACATTTTTAGAACTAATAAAAAAATACTATACAAGAAAATATATGTAAATCTAAATGATGACATAAATATTTATAATATATATTTAAATGTAAATATTTAATTGAAATTTGATTGAAATTTAATTTAATTATTCATTTTAGCAATCACTTAATGATGTAACAATTAATACTCAAGATGAACATATAACAAGTTTCTTTCAACAAAATTCAACATCAAATTTACTTTTAAATACAGTTAACATACCATTTTAATTATCTTATTCTAAAATGCAAGCCAATATTCATTTTTTTTTTTTTTAGGTAAAGATTGAATCTTCAGATATGTTTTTGATCGAGGAAGATTCTTCAGAAAGATTGAATATTGATGACTACTCTTCAGATAGGTTGATTATTGATGAAGATGCAAGTTCTCCAACTATTAATCCATAATGTCAAAACTGTTTGTAAAATCCCGCCTAGTTTTTATGAGCAAATGTAAAAAAACAATGAATGAACACAGATATTAATGACAAGTATGTGTGATCAAATAATATATTTTTATTTTTGGTGAAATATTCTTTAAAAATTATTTCTATAAAAAGCATAGATTTGCCTATGGAAAAAATTTGATGACTTTTTTTGTTATTTGTGTTTTCAAGAAAGTATTTTGTCAGCAACCCCTCTCTTAAATATCTCTAAGGCGGTACTGATTCGAGGTAAACATAATACTAGTTTGGTATATGTTTGGATTCTACATTATAACTAAGTTTAAGTTCGGATTCGATCTTAAACATCATAGTTCGGTTTAAGACCTAATTTTTGACTAGCTCTACGAGGGAGTGATAGGCGGAAAAGGAGATTAGGTTTATTTTGATGAATGAATGGGGGAAGGGCAATGATGTTACAATGGATTATACATGTGGGAGGAGTAGGGGATGTCAAGTTAAGTTACACTAGGTTAGACAGGTGGAGAGAAGTTTGGTTATGTTAGGTTTGACAAGTGTTGGGAAGTTATGTTAGATTAGGTTAGATGGGTGAACGGGAGGGTTGCGGTTAGGTTATTAAGGTATGGATTTTGCCCTATATAAGGCAATATTTCGGATGTGTGACCCTTTTTTAGAACAACATACTATACTTATTCTGTATATCCCTATCTGGATACTTTCCGACGGTGGTATATATTTTATATTTTTACAGAATAACGGTTGGACAAATCATTCAAGAGTATGTTGTTGCTGAATTTTGAATTTGAATTTAGTTTTAACTTTTTGTGCCAAAAATATTTTTCTTAATTATATAGAACAATTTTGAAACCTATAATATAATAATAATTATAATTTGTGTGTGTCATAATGCAACATTACAATAATGTACATATAAAATCATTTTTATTTATGTGATTTATTATATGTAAATATAAAATTACATTAAAATAATAATTAGATAGTAAACAGTAAATATATTTTACTTTTATACGCATAATATGCATTTTTGAACTAAGTCCTAATTTTAATGTGAGTATATTTGTATTTATTAAATCGTAAACTTTTATTTTGAATATATAATACAAATACAGTAATGGATCAATGACTGTTAATTATTCTGCTTGTAGTTACTTATTTTTTAATTTATATAGGTATATGTTTAATGTATATATTGTTTTTTTAGTGAGAAAATTTAACCAAACTGTAGCAGCAGTTTTAGCTATTTTTGAATTTCCTTTAAATTATAATTTAAAAAGAATTCATTAGGATTATAAAGGTGTTCGATTTACATTTCTATCTACTTAATAGGCAAGTTTTTTTAAAAGGTTTTTAGTATAACACATTTATTTTATTTATGATACTAATACTAATATTTAGATTTACCAAAAATAATCAAATACTTACTACAAAATATGTATGCATGTGATCCAAAGTCAAATGAATTTTTATATACTGATTTCTTAACCTTTTCATACCCACATTTTTATTTTTGAAAAACATTTTTTTTTTTAATTTTAAATTTCAAATAGGGTTATACATTTTTATTAAAAAATTTTCAAATATGATATTTTGTTTTCCTGAGTTTCTCAATGTCTTGCTTTTAAGTAACAATGGTAATTACTGAACGTGATATTATGAATTTTTCTAAAAATTGAAAAATTCAAGTTTTTATAGAAATAATAATTGTATTACAATTAATTAATAGGTTAAACATAATAATACATTACAATACTTTTAACGTTTTTAAATAAAATAAAAACTTATATCAATATTATTTTTATAAATCATTTTTTATCTAAT
This sequence comes from Pemphigus obesinymphae, assembly GCA_025469235.1. Classification (NCBI taxonomy): domain Eukaryota; kingdom Metazoa; phylum Arthropoda; class Insecta; order Hemiptera; family Aphididae; genus Pemphigus; species Pemphigus obesinymphae. Next base: position 2,780 of record JAIPRL010004681.1, on the reverse strand, counting down.
ATTAGATTATTTATAATATAATATAATATAAATTTTTAATTATAAATATAATATTTTATTAATCTAATATCCTTGACGAATACCACCTGAAAATCAACGCCAAAAAAACGAAAACAATGACTGTTTGGGCCGGTAATTTATAATAATAATAAGTGTGCCCGGTCACCAAATTCTTATGTTTACAACTATATATCCGACTCGGTCAGCCACTCTGTAATTATGTGTAGGTACTTAAAAACTAATAATAATAGGTAACTAATTGTAATAAATGGTAACTCAAATGGTAGGTAATAAAAGTATCATGTATTGCTGGTACAAATAAATATTTCGACAAGGTAATAAATCATAGCAACACAAAGGATAAATAAATTGACGCTAAGCACAAAACGAAAATATAGTAAAATAAATATAAAACAAATAGCCAACAAATTAATGGCGTTGGGCTTAGACCGGTAATTATTTCACAATAATAAATAATACATAAATAATTGTCTGTTTGGCACAACTAATTGAAATAGATAATAAATAAATAAAACAAAAATAATTTACAATATTGTCGGTGTGAAGACTGGCCAGCTGCACACCTGTACCTAAATCTAAATAAAATTCACATACACACGCAACACAATTTTTGTTACAAAGAAATAATGCACACTGACAAATAAAATAATAAGTAATTTAAAGTTGCAATAATAGTGTACTTATAAACAATAATAAAAACGGACAGTAGGTACTGACGACGATTAACGCACGTACAAAAAATAATAAAATAGTAGGCTATTTGAGCCAAATTTGGTACTATAAAAAATACGCGACTATTAGAGTCCACGAACTATTAAAAAACACACGGTTTTCGATATAACGAACAATTTCGTACGGCGATTAGCGCCTGTACTTACAGTGGCGATTAGCGCAGACTTATAATATAATATAAAACAAAAAACACAATTGTTCAGCGATTCGCGCACGTAATCAAATTTCGTTCCGCGTTAACACTGCAGAACGGACCGACAGACTGGGCGACCGTGTTAATTCATTTGCGCAGCTGGCACGGCGGCATACGATAACGCGATAACATATTATTATAAAATTCACAAGACATTTAAATATACAAAAATAAAACAATAATTATTGACCAATAAGGGTGTGGAGTGGTACGCGGGGATGGTCTAATTGTATTAGAAACGCTAATGACATTTAGGCCGCAACACCTAAGAAATTCGTGAAGCTATTTGAAATATACAACCGACTAACCTTCTGCAAAGTACGCTTCAAGGGAGAGACATCTGAAAATTTTGAATGTAAAACCGGTATGAGATGAAAAAACACATTATCGCCAGTACATTTTAACTTGGCGCTTAAAAAAGTAATAAGAAACATCCAGGAGGAGCGAGAGATGAAAATAATCGGGGTAAACATACTTTTGGCGTATGCGGATGACATCGTCATTCTAGGAAAATCTCAGAAAAAGATTGAAGAAAAGGCAACGAGACTATTCAAAGCTAGCCATAATATGGGTTTATTAGTTAATGAAACCAAAACAAAATATATCTTTATGTTAAGACAGGTGATCCAAAAGAATAATATCAAGGTAAATGGATATTCATTCAAGCAAGTGAAAGAATTTAAATATCTGGGGATAAATATTAATGGAAAAAATAATATGCACAACGAAATCAGGCATAAAATGTGCGCAGCGAATAGAATCTATTAAGCTATGAAAGAGATGTTCTCATCAAAGCTTCTGTGCCGCCGACCGATAGAGAAGTGATACACTACATATTTGTACCCCATAGCAACGTATGCATGTCAAACATGGGCAAGTACAAAAGGAGATGATGAAAAACTCTCAAGTTTCGAGAGGAAAATTTTGAAGAAAATATATGGACCCGTTAATAATGTGGATTCAGGGGTATTCGAAAAAAAAAGGAATGACGAGTTACAAAGACTTTATAACCATCCAAGTATATGCCAACTCGTTCGTAGTAAAAGAATAGAATGGGCAGGCCACGTGTGGCGAACAGAAGGATGTCTCATACCGAAGATTAAGGTAGGGATCCCGACTGGAAAGAGACCCCTGGGGACACCACGCCAGAGATAGTTTGATTCGGTGAATAGAGACCTATCCAAAATAAACAACACCTTTAACATTGACATGGCAACGAATAGAGATCAGTGGAGAAGAATTTTGGAAGCGGCAAAGGACATTAATGGTCCGTACCAGTAGGCCAGAAGAAAAAGAAGAAGATAAATATAGTAGTATAATTATTATGACACATAAGTTAAACTATTTGTTTAATAAAAATGTTATTTATTTGTACAGTGGCAGCATGAATTAAAGTATTTTTTATCAATTTTTAGAAGGTAGACGATAGTTTATTTTTCATCTGTATTAAAGAAAATATACCAAAAATATATTGAATGTTCTAAAAATGAAATATTGATCTTTAAGTAGCTGGGTTTAACGATAAAAATTTTGCGTCTTAATGTAATAATTAGGGCCTATATATTGATTCCCTAAAAAATCTATAAAAACGCACTGAAAAAAATACATTTATGGCCTAAAAAGACCAAAAATTCCCTAAAAAATTTAATTTATAATCTAAAAATATAAAAAATACTTTTTAAATTGCTTAAACTATATATTGTGTTAGGTATAAGTATTATATTTATATGACATATTTTAGATTCTGAGCGTAGCGAGGGAGCTAGTGGTTTTACAATGATGTTTATTTTTTTTTTTTTTTTTTTTTTTTTTTTATCTTTTAAAAAATTTAATA